>CM046853.1:20749794-21010739 GCA_025617745.1 Heliocidaris erythrogramma
TTTTTAAACCAACGTTGGGTCGTATGCTGTCCATTAAACATTTGGGCACTTATTTGCCCAAACTGTGTTGGTCAATAGAATTACCTAACTTTGGGTAAGTGAAAATTACCGGATGTGTGTTGTTTCTCATTGACCATTAATTGCCCAGCGTCTTGTATTGTGAAATACGTCCGCACACATTATTGGGCGACGATTAACACATGCACATGTGGTTAAGTTTGCCCAAGATTATAAAGAATTTACCAAATGTAAAGGTAAATTCAGTGCCCAACATCAATTTGACCACAGCTGTTGATAAGAATATAACCAAAAGTTGAGCAACATTTGCTTTACACAAATTGGTAAATTGATCTTGACCATGTTTGGGCATGATTTGCGCAGTTTTGGGCAAAATTCTAACCAACAATTTACCCAATTTTTTAAGAGTGCTGTTCAGTCAGAAAGAGTCAAGCCTTTGCTAAAGGCCCGGTCACACCGCCAGAACTTTGTTGGAGCGTTCCTTGAACGGTAGGGAGAGGGGGCCGAATTTCGACAACGCTCGTCACCGCGCACAAAATGGGGAAAACGAAAACACGGGCGTTGCCTTAGTGGTGCACCGCTGAAGCCGGCGTTGCTTTAGCGTTGGTTTAACGGTAGCGAGCGGTAGCGAGCGTTGTTCCCGCTTCGACACCTCCATACCAACGCCAAACCAAAGTTCATCACCGCAATGGATAGCTGCTTCAACGCCCGACACCGTTCCAGCAATCCCGTGTCCGCTCGTAAAACGCTTACAACCGCTCCACCAAAGTTTGTGCAACGTTTAATCACCTCCCGGGCAAAGCTGGCGAAGCAGCGGTGGTCCAGCGTTCAAGATTTCTGCGTTGGCCTAGCGGACCCAAGCGTCCACGAACTTGCGTCTAGCGATGCCAAACTTTAACTGGGCGTTGTTGGAGCGGTGGTGAACTTTGCCGGAGCGGAAAATTGCCCGCTCCTCACTGCTCGCAATATTTTGTGCAGGTCAAAACTTTCGGAGCGGTAGGAGGGACCATCAGCGGTGGCCGAGCGTATACGGCGTTGCCTTAACGGGGCCAACTTCTGTTAAACGGTGGTGAACGGTTACGAGCGGTGATTAATTTTTTTCACCGCTCCAGGAACGCTCCAGCAAAGTTCTGGCGGTGTGACCGGGCCTTAATCACCCGACCCTTTTTAATCCCACCATCACTTCAAAATAAATACCATGAATAGAGACAATGACATTCTATATATAATTTGTTTCAACTGGTCTACATCTAATCATTCCCCACCAATATTAGAAAACAAATACCGCTGCATGCTCTTGTAATGAAGATCGCTTATCATCAATCCACGACTACATACTAATCAAAATATACATTGCCCTGTTGGCCCAGACAACCAAACTTGACCGATATTGACATTTTTGTTGTCCGATATTAAGAACAGAAAAAACAGTGTATATTTTGTGTACAGTTCTTACGGCTCTCATTATCAGGGTGTCAAAGCAAACGAATTTCTGTTTCGTTACTTTCCACGAAACATGTTTAAAATTCACTCAAATATCACAATATGCCTAGAAATGTACAAACTTACTTTCTAAAACAAAGGCCTTCGAAGACATGCTCTCGGTACGTACCCGTATCTTCATTATTTCGAATGACCTTGGAAATCTGGCAATAATTTCCATATTACAAATTGTAGAGGGTTTTTCTCTCAAAAATATACATAGACACTTACCCAAGAAGTAAATCAAAAACAGGCGATAATATTCGTAACCCGATGAAGTTTAAATTTTAGATAAGGTTGCAGGAAAAGACTTTGAGGAGATTTGACATCAGGTGTGGATGAAGTACATGTACTTTGTGAGAGTCCGACTCTTGTTCATGGGAATTTGTGAAGCTGGACCAGCTTGTTCAACTACCCATGATCAAATCCTGTTTAACTTCCTTCATTCACCTACACGAGTTTATGTATTGATGACTTGAGTTTGCTTCCTGTCTAGGATTCATTCAAGGCTTTCAAATAATTACGGAGTATTCTAACCGAACCACCATTTTTTAAATATTTTTTTTAGTGGGAATACACATCTCATATCAAGTGATATGAGTGAAGTGCATATTCAACTGAAAACTGGTATTGCTCATTGATTCTGATTGGTTCGGGAATTATTCAGAAGAATCGGTTTTGGAATAACATTTCAAGTACACAAGCTTCGCAATAGGGTGAGCAAGGTAAAGAGATGTAAATATGAATGATGACAAGATACGGAGGCCGCGCTCCCGGGGGCAGGGGCACAGTGCCCCCTATCAAGTACACCAATAAATAACCTTTTTATTTCTAAAAGTGCCCCTCTTCTCTCCAAACAAGTGCCCTGTTCTCCTCATGAGTGCCATTTGCTTAGATAAGACCCCTTTTTTCTTCTAATAAGTGCCCTTTCCCCTTCTGATAAGTACCTTTTCAAATCTAATAATTGCTCCTTTCTCTCTCTCTAATATGCCCTGTTTCCTGTTTTCCTCATGAGTGCCATTTTTGCTTCTGATAAGAGCCCCTTTTTCTTTCTAATAAGTGCCCTTTCCCCTTCTGATAAGTACCCCTTTTCAAATCTAATAATTTCCCTTTCTCTCTCTCTAATATATGCCTTTTTCTCCTTTGATAAAGAGCCTTTTTACTGATTGGTGCCCATTATCCTTTCAATATTTGCCCCTTTTGCCCTTTTGATAAGCGCCCCTTTTCCTACTAATATGTGAAAAAATCGCTCGCTCGCTCGCACGTGCATCATTAGGCCAGTCAGTACACACAGCTGCTGATTGGGGAAGCCGAAGCAGTATCCAGAACCCAGTAAAGGTAAAAACGATGAAGAAGCTGATGCTCGATAATGTATTAATTAGGCTGTAGGGTAATACCAAATGCACAAAATAGTCCCTTTTTAGCTTTGTGTTCAGCCTTTGTAGACGCCCATTCTTGTTTAAATGCCCGTTTTTTGCTAGGCCCCCACCCACTTTGAAAGATGCTCCGCCGCCCCTGACTAAATAGTGAAAGATAAAATAACAGATAGAGAGAAAATATAGGGTAAAGCATAAAAGAAATAGGTAGTCAGAAAAGAAAAGAAAAGAAAAAGAAATATTATGAGTCCGAAATAAGCATGATAGGGAGAGCAGACAACGAGAAACAGGCGTGAATGGTTGTTGATATATAGAGAGTCGGGTTTCATTCGCAGATGATAAATTGACTTGGGGACTCCTCAATCAATAACATCATACCAAGAGGTGAATTTCCTGTCGCGTCACCATGAAAGTTGTTTTACACCACCCCCAACACGCACACACACAAATGAACAAAACAACAAATAAATGTCAAATAAATGTCACATTTAGAATCACTTTCAGTTTCATAAATAATGAACAGTACAAGGGGCTATTACAGCCAGTTAGCTGTGAGTTGCAAAACGGATTAATGTAATTATATTTGTGCCATTTCATGTTGACATGATATATTATGTCACCATTTTAGATATTATGTGGATATTCATTTTGTTTTGTTTCAAGTAGCGAATTCTCTTGTACATTCTGTATATGTCGTATGATATTACTCTGTAAACTTAGTAGCAGTCCCATTTTTCACACACGTCATCTCACTAACATCATTATGTTGTGGTAGAACAACGGTGTCAATTAGTCTACTGCACGTACAACTATGTATAGTCTTTTTTTGTGTATATACAAGATAACAGATAACTGGAGCAAAACGAGGTCAAATGTATGAATAGGTTTATTTCATATAAAATAATTACAACATTCAAAGCGAATAATATACATAATTTTGCATTTATACAATCTCCAAATCAGAAGGATACAACTAAATGTAGCTACAAAAGCAGTCAGGAATTGAGCTAACAGTAGGTAAACAACAAGGGTAAAAAAGAAAAAGATTTTTAAAATATTACAAAGAAATCTTCGAAGTATCAATCTCATTTCTATTAGAATCTGCTAGAAATCTATTTCAACAGGATACTGAATTTTACACCTTCTTTATGTCGGGCAAAAAGTTTAAAATCACATTTGTCTTGTCATGTTGGTTAAATATATTGGATTTCTACAAAACCTTACTCTGTGAAGCCAAACATCTCATGTATTGCCATAGCTCCCCGATCTTGTTATTATTATTTAAATATATGTGCACTTCAACCATTACTAATCATGAGTAACTTTGAAATAACTAAGCTCCTCCGAGAATTAAATATTGTGCCGGATACTACATTAATACCAACCAGTACCATTTGTAGGCTTCGTATTTGATCAGGATATTGGTCAAAGTGACCAACAAAATTGGTCAGTGTGAAAAGGAATTGGGTTGGAAATAATTCCGGGGCAAATTAGTCAATTGAAGTGAGGGTTTTGACCGTATTCATTTGGCTATTTTCTTGGCCATTTTGACCGATATCCCGGTCTTGCCAGTAGTATGTACATGTATATCAATCAACAGCAATCGTTGGCATTCACTAATCTATTTTTAAGTACCATTATACGTTGCTAGTTTATAATATATGAACTTTCATTTTCATTTTTTCAGGAGATAAAGTTTATGTTAGACTTCCTGTACCTATCATAAATCATATTCCTGTATTCCAGTAAAATCCCCACTTTACTGCAGCAAACTATTTTGTTTTTCTTATCACACAAAAAATCAGAGTTCATAAACCTTTCACAAAAATTAATAATTCTCTTCAAAGGCTGCAACCTCCACATTTGAATGATATAAACTGAATATGACGGACTGTATAGATACGTTCTTATAGCAGTATTTACATGTAAACAGTACAAAATTTATAATCTTTCTATATACATTCTACTTGGTTTGTAACATTTGATGAGAATCACCAAACAAGTCGTTCATTTGTTTTAATTGTAAGAGTTAATTGTCGTTCAGTCTCAGAACGAAGGTTTGTTTCTCTTGAAATAACAAGAGAATTATAAAAGTTTTTGCAGACTGTCATATATTACATTTTGATAAATTATGATTAAAAATCCACATCATATCAACATAACTGCCCCACCCACCCCTCCGTTCATCAAGTTCTGGGTACACCACTGCATGTATTCGTCCCGATAAAACAACAAGAAGAAAGAGTTAGCAAATAGTTTTTCCTAAAATAACTAATTAAAACATATAAAGAAAAAACTTAGTCATGTTGTTGTGATCTAAATCTAAACTAATTCCGTCTTGAGTCTGTATTATCATGATCATGGGTGCCAATATTCCATTTTACAGAAATCTGGCCAAACACGGTATCGATTTACATCAATAAAGATCACATGAAAAATGTGATGAATAACCAAGTATAATCAACATGTTGATTTCAAAGTCATATTTAGAATAGTAGTGTTCAATAATTTTCACTTTTCCTCTGTTTTGCACCTGATTCACATTCACATTACGTAGATATCATTTTACAAAAAATATTCTCTGTCATTGTTTCCACTTTTGCTGGCCTGTGGACATGGTGGATGGTGATTTTGTTCCTATAACGACCCAGTCATTTCCTCCTTTTTTACTTTTGTTTTTGCTGTTGTCTTTTTGAAAAGTTTAAATAACGTGAGCATCAGCTTTCGTCGACATCTAAGGTCTCGTAATGTCCCGACGTAGCCCACTTCATTCCTAGTGTTCTTGACTTGGGCCCTCGTCTAAGTTTATCGTAGTCGTTGTCATCCGATGTTTCTAACGAGCCAGACTGACTCTTGGTGTCAGCAGGACTCGATGGTTTCACACTGGTAGCATGGTTTAGTTTCCCATACATGTTGTCCGGTTCTCCTTCGACGCTATGTCGGAGTGAGCTGTACCCACTTGAGTTTTCTGAATCATCATCTTTGTTACTGTACCCTGATGACAGGCGACGGCTCCCAACTCCGCTGCAGCTCGTGAATAGTTTGGATGTTTCTCTCAGGTTGCTCTGCTTCACCAGAGCTAGAACGTTACCTGGTGTGAGTGTTCCAACTGCCCTGACAGGACTCTCCTTGAGACTCGAACCGACTCGACAAGCCCAAGTACTCGACTTGTTCTGCGTCTTCTGGTTGGGATCAGCGTAGAGTGGTGCCGAATCTCCTGTATCTTGATGTTCCAGAGTAAAAGCATGGTACGCTCCATGGAGATTGTCCTCGAGATCGTTGTTATTTTTCTTGGTGTCCAATAGCTCCTCGCAGTCGTTGTCGGGTTTTCTGAGCTTGTTGACCACGGCATATTGAGGGATGCACTTCATGGAGCCACCACGCTTTATGGGACTTTTCTGCTTTCTTTGAGACTCGTTCAAGCTTCTCCTGTTGTTGATGAATGCAGAGTGTACTTGATTGTTTTGTAGATCTTGTCGGAGGGTTTCTTCAGTCTTTGAGGTGACTCTGGCGAAAGGCGTCCCTGGAATGTCCGATATTTCCACGTAAGGTCCATCTGAACATGAGATAAAATATAAAGAAATAAAGAAAATGTATTGACATAGTTTAGAATATTGTATCGGCATTTGGGCACTGAACCATAATTTACCTTTTAGAAAACGATACTGTCCTGTTCTTCATTACGTTTTAAACGT
Source organism: Heliocidaris erythrogramma (assembly GCA_025617745.1). Lineage (NCBI taxonomy): Eukaryota > Metazoa > Echinodermata > Echinoidea > Camarodonta > Echinometridae > Heliocidaris > Heliocidaris erythrogramma. The sequence goes on from CM046853.1 coordinate 20,756,366, forward strand.
GTTCAGTGAGTTCCAAAATTACTGGCATTTGTTTCCGTTATTTGTTGACAATGGACATGAATTTAAAAAACAAAAAAAAAAAAACAGCCATCATGCATGCAGTTAACTTTAAAACGTGTATATCGTTACATCTACAGTGATACCGAACCACAATTATTATAGCAGTAACACATTCCATTTTGTCATGTTTGTTCTTGCAAGTCTGTCGTCCTTTACTTGTCATTTACGTAATGTAGAAAATGTTGCATTCCTTTAGTACATTTATTTTTTTCCCCACCACAACCATATTAGAAATCTCTATGTTGAGAAAATATATTATGTATAATATCGTGTTTACAGAACTTATGTCAAGATATAGCAATTAGCAAACTATGCTTCATTAGACATCTATGAATTCACGTAAGAGCGCCATCTTTCGATGTGTTTCTTTCTACGTCATCCTGCGACGAGAGTTGTAGTAACAATCTACCATTTAAAGATCACATTGCAAGAAAATTCCATCAAAATAAATATTGGCTTAATACTTATTATTGCATAGATGGCATAAATTAAACAAGGTTATCCAAATTCAACGCTTGGAAACATTTGAATTAATGATTATTATCAATTATAAAACGGTAAAATACAGCCCCCGATATAGCAGCTGAAGAGCTCCTTGAACGCTGCTGAGATGTGTGACGACACACGAAGGACCAGTCCTGTCTAAGCAGACGATGTCCCATAACATCTTACACATTTTTCAGTGCCTGTTTTGTCATCTCCTCTTCACTTATTTCTCTTACTTGACTAGCGTCAGTCTTAATGTTAGTCTGTTGCCTCAATCTTAACTTCGTGTATGGTATTATTTTGATGAAAAATGCAGCGTTAAAAAAAATAAAGGAATCAGTCACTTGTGAACAAAATAAGACGTCATTGTATTTTCAGCTGCTTGCACCGGGGCATGTTCGGCGTTTCAAGAGGGAACGAATACAATCTGTGATATTATTCGGAGGGCTTTTCAATTTGAAAGTGGGGTTTATTTCATTGATCATTGACCCTTCTCCTGTGTATTTACTATCAAACGGTTTTAGTTATCAGAATCGGTTCACTTTCCCTTTTAGAATGGTGTGAAATAAGGTCATGTTTAAATGTACCAAACTCTTTATAATTTGATAAATAATTGCATTGCAATTACGTTCATTCATTATAGGACGTCGTCTGCTTAAGCAGGATCGATCCCTAGTGTGACGACATCAAAACATCGCTATATTTCTGGCGAATCCTCGGATATTCCTGATGCTTAGAAGAGCTTTTATTTATGTTGTTTTTATAATCATCAGATACGCAGTTGACATAAAACTTATACGGTTGCCATCTGTAAGCTTCCCAGTTTCTAGTGATACATTAATTGCCATATTTGTGATTTTCTTTGGATGGCTACTTTAAAAGCAAAGTAGTCAATGAGGGTCACGTGTGTTCCTGTCAAGATGAAAAAAAATTTTTTTTTTAATGTTATTCACCTTTTCGAGACAATCTCTTGAATTTCGTAGAGGTTTTCGTGTTTGTCTTGGCAGCGGCAAGAGCAAGGGCATGTGCAGAAGATTTTTCTGTTGACATTCGTTTCATCTCAAGCTTAGTCGTGCCCTTCGGAGGGTTGTTGGTCCGGAACCTAACAGAGTCATGAAATCTACGAAAATAAAAACAGATAAGAGAAACTTTGAGGAAAACTTGAAGGATAAATTGATAAAGTGATACAGTGATCTAGCCGGTATTATTGGAGAAAAGAGAATGACATAACACATGCGCCTTATCGAAAAAGTCGTGCTACCCATGTTGACGAAAAGATAATTTCATGATTTCACTTTGACTTTTGGCAATTTTCATTTTAAATTCTCACGATATATTGTTAATCCACTTCCATCTTTTAAGCACCTCGTCCCTATTTTGATCGTTGCAAAAGCATCAAAAACTTCGAGGGATTTAATTTCATGAGTAATACAATGCTTCTATAGACACACGCGTTCTCTCGCAAGCAGGTGTTATAGATTTGCCGTACATGCGTAGCCAAGATTTGGGAAACTGTAGATATTATAGATTAGTGTCGATCATTCTGTGGGGCTCATGTCCTATGAACAATTACTGAGACAATGGAATAAGAAGAACTAAATAGGTGGTGCACAATGCAGGAGGGGGCTGGTGGGAGGGAGGAGGGTTGTCATCGTAATTGACGAGGATCATATTCATTTTAGGGAGGTGCTACTACTGGCATAAGCGCCATTCACCTTGGCAACAAACATGAAAAGCGCAATAAAAAGAAAAGTAGAGTTTTCTAATCTTTTGGGACTAAGGAATTGGGGACTGAAGCCAGGGTCGTCGATTTCGGGGGCAGGGGACATGTGCCAACGCCGATGCCCACCCCCCCCCCCCCCCCATCGGTACCCATAGTCACGCTAGTTGAAGCATCAGTAGGGTGGTATAGCGCACTGATTTGATGTCAAACGGGAATTTCTGGTTCTTAGACCAAATTAATTGCTATGGTGTATATTATGGATTTTGAACTAATTGATTGAATAGCAAAGTAGATACATGTATAAATCTATTTTTTAAGTGGATATTTCTGAATTAATATTATCAAGCCACGCTGTATTTTTTTTTAATGATTAGCTTCTTTTGATTAGTTTGACTCACTTATTTCATTAAATAAAGAAGAAAATAATTACAGATATCGATTGTGCTTAACAAAGAACTATTTTTAAAATGCGTCATGATCATCAAAAGACAATTGTTACATCAGTATTGTGTTAAAACAGTTGTATGATGATGTAATTTTCACATGTGAACAATAATCATTTTGCCCTTGTTAACATAATCATGCTCTCAGCTGTAAGAAAATAATCAGATCATAATAGTAACAGCAAATTTGCCTGGTTAATCTCATCATCTGATTCTAATTCACACCTGTTCCTATATCTAAGTTGTTTCACGCGATTTAAAATAAATCACGTGTTTCTAACGGTCCAATCATCTTTTCTAATCTGAAAATAATACTCTGTGATTGATGCCAGACAAAATATCTGAAAGGGGCAATGTTTAACTATCATTATGAAAAAATTATAGGAAGGAAATTAGTACAAACGTATGGAACCATATGTTTGAGTGGGCATACTGATCAGTATTAATCTGTTTTCCTCTCGGCGTAGATCTAAAACCGGTGCAAAATTAATCCATTATTGTGATATCTTCTGCTTCGTTTTAATACTCTTGATTTGTTTCATCTTCGGACCACGCTGGGAGCAGCGTCAAAATGTAGATACCGTCGATCAAACATGAATACGGCCACATGACTTATACAGAAGTCCATTTGATTTAACCAATGACCCCTAGGATGTCCAAGAATGACTTCTTACCCCGGCTGGACTTTGTTTCTGTTCCTCTTCCTCCTGTTGATGACTATCAGTACGAAGGCTACCACAGCGGTCAGAGTGATGACCCCTGCTACACCAGACGCAATCAAAGGCAATACTCGATCCACCGCCGGCCCCTTGTAGTCAGGATTCACCTCAAAGTACCCTCCCTCCTGATCAATGAGGACCTCATCATGGTGACCAGACTGGCCCTTGGATGCTCCGGATCCGTCCTTTATAGGGTAGCCACCTGAGGATCCTCTGGGAGCAACTCCTCCAAAAGGCGCCCTCACCGTCTGTGTTTTGGTTGTAGAGGGGTTCATTGTGGACGTCAGAGGAGGACCTTTAGGTGAAGGATAGCAAATGTTAGCAATTTTTCTTAGAATAGAAATTTCATAACTTTAATAGATTATTTAAGTAAAAGTATATTTAGATTATTTTGTAGCAAGTCACTCTGGAACAGTAAAAGACAAAACATTATTGAGAGTTTCAGCGATTATTTTATGTAAGCACCAAGCCCACCATCATGACCATGTACTCCACGAAAAGACTCGTTAGCTTTCAAACACGGCCTCCATTGAGGAAATCATTTTAAGGGAAACCACAAATAAACGTGACTTCGTTAAAATCAATTTTACTACAGAACTGAATCATGAGTTAGTCGAGGGACAGGGTATGTTTCGGGAATAGTAAGAAACAAAAATGAAATATGAATGAGATTCCCCTAACAAGCATAACTATTGGGAAGGCAGCCTTTCGACTATCAATTCTAACTAACTCTCATTGATAAAGATAGGCGAATTGAAATGGCTTTGAACATTGTTTCTGCATATCCCAAACATAATGCAATTCTGTTTTGCATCTTTTGATTAATAAAGCCCTAAAATTAGATAAATTCGGGTTGATGAATCAATTTTACAATAATCCATGGAAACCTTTGAGTGCACCCTGATTAATTAGGCATCCAACCCTTCGTAAACGCGACAAACCTCTTGTCAATGTCACGTATTCCAACTATGATCCAGCATGTGTGAAAACTATCACATTTTGATTCATCAGGAGGGGTATCAAACATCCACGTGAGATCATGAAGATAAAAAACATATAACCCCATTTAACTGATGACCACGGATGACAAAGAGTTGAATCATTAAACAAGTGGCACGCATGAGGATAATACCAAGAGATGTTCAATTTACACGAGCTTGCGACCTTACAGATATATACAGAGAACGAAATCCTGCCTTACGTTTATTGTTTACTTCTGAATTATTCTCTTAATGAAAGTTCATTTGATTGTAGGTTTTATTGTTTGCAAAAACAAAGCAGAATCATTATTTCCCACCCGATTTATTACTCTATCACCTTCAAATAAGAGGTTGTATTCCACTAAGAGCTGATTTCATCATTACTACTTTCATGTTCATCCTTCTTAATTAAATATCTTACTTCTTTTTGTCTCCCTACTTCTTTCTTCACTTTCCTCAACCCTCATTTTATCAGACGTGCACTTTGAAGAAAATAGGTGTCCATCCGTTTAAGTCCATATTAAGGATCTTTTTTTTTTTCATGTGTCATGCAAGCAACCACTGGCTTTATTCTAACAAACACTCGTGAAGATGAAAGGGAAGTTGCAACTTTATCTTTAATACTATGAATTAATTTCTTATTGTCCAAGTTTCAAGTCGCCATGAATGGAAGCACGGTCCTCATTCTATTCTCGAACAAGGGCTCATGTCTCCCCATGTTTCGCTCCAAGATAAAGGAGAGATGAGAGATGCGGAACTTCCATTCACAGTTCACACACGAGTCAGAGGAAACTGAATCACCCATGGACTTAAGATGGGACCAGAGGCATTATTGACTACAGACACGATGTGTTCTCACTCTAAACTATTCTATCATCATACCACTTTCCTCCTTAGTCCCATATGGCTGATTTGCACATACCCTCACGAAGTGAACGTAAGTCGCCTTGAGTTTGCGTGTTTACCCAAGGAGGTTAATGAGTAGGATGACGTGAAAACGAGATTGAATATCGTGGTTATGATACGGAGCAAAAAGCTGCTTCACAGCCTTTTAGCACATGCTAGGTTGACAAGATCGATACCATGTCATTGATGATTTACATCAGAGAATGTGCAGCATATGAAAATCTTCCTTTTTACCACTAAGCAACTTTTGGATACAGAGAGTCGGCCGTTACATATTTATTGTATATCTACTCTAAAGAGTAGCCATGTTCTATATGACAGACAGAAGCATAACCATGATAAAGAACTTAAGATGAATATTCTGCCCCATTCGACACAAGATCCATAAACAACGATTATGACGGATTTAATGCATTTCCGCTATCCGGTCATGTCCATCCCCATACCGTGAAGTAGGTCCATGCCCATACCCACCGATGCAGATACGCGGCCTCAGTCGAGTGGTGTTTTGTCCGTCGAGAAAACTCGAAAACTAAGGTAGATGAGAACTTACTTGTCGTTGGCGGCGCCTCAAGACACATGGTACCATCCTGGATATAGCCTTTGCAACACCCAGGTCGCACAGCATACTGAGTCGATACCAGCTCCCGAAATGCATTCACGTATACAAGTCTGTTAAAAAGATGAGGAATACAGATTTTAAAAAAATAAAAGGAATGGCGTGTAATATTTAGGAAAAGGGGAAGATAACGAGTGACGGAAAGAGAGAAAGAGCGAAATAGCGAAATAGAGCGTAATCTATATTAGCGTTGGATTTCAAATATTTCACTTTATTAATCTACTCGGGTTGATATTCAATTCTAAAGGGGAAAATTACACAAAACTTGACTTCTTTACAAATTAAACTTATTTCGACCGAATTTCTGTGAGAAGAAATATGAACGTTGCTACTCCATGAGAATAAAGATGTATAAATCGCTTCATGCACGGGACTAACCTGTATCTACTGCACATCGCTACACCAAACACACTGCATTTTGTCATGTATCGAAACTTCTTGGTCTGTATACCACTCATTGGTATTCTCTGTACACTGGTGACGCTGCAAAGATATAGAAGGAAAAAACAATAAATACAAGCAATCGAAGAAAATAGGTCTGAACATTTATTTAATGAGTATTTTGAACTGATCGTTGGAGATCGATAAAAATGTGAAATGTAATATACCGGTATCAACAGTTGACTCAGTATTTCGCAATTATCTCGGCAACTTCCACGAGGCAGGTCAATAATATTCAACGACTTCTTATGAATATTATTCATATCTTATTTTAGGAATATTATGATAATTTTTAACTGCACTATCTCAATCACACTGATTTTCTGTAATAAGAAAGGGTCATGGATATCTTAAATCGCAAGGAAATCTAGATAATAAATTTGATTAAGTAGGTCGGCCATGAAAGGTATCATTGAATTATAAACTTTTCTCCTCTTCTGGCAAACCTACTTTCATTTCAATTCAATTAATTGTTCGTTGCATGCAACGGGGGATGTTTGTAAGAGGAAAACACAAATAAACAAACAAATCAGGCGAATATTACTCCTTTTAAAAATAGCATGATAAATCAGTAATCACAGATGCTTCTATATAGATATAGGAAGTTATAATTGGGAAAAGGTTTGATGGTTTAGTTTACCTGACTGCCAAGAAAGCATGTAAATGATTGTAAGTAAGCAACAAGGGGACTGACGGCTTTAAGTCCTCTGCCAGGGACTTTGTTAATGCGGATTAAGGCCTTACCAAAGGGCATTAGCGCATCCACATGCTTTCAAACCCGGGTCATCCCGGTTACGAGGCTGTACCACTAAAGCCTTAGTCACAACTGCCCGTACGTTTTTTTCAGGACGCACGGTTTCTGCGTTTTTTCGGGGTTGGAAAAAACGTAGAGGTCCGTGGCAGTTCGCACAGGGAGTATAAGTAGTAGCGTGGTTGCGCGGGCTTCATACGCAAGGAGCACGTATGTCTTGCAGTTAACGTGCGGCACGCAAGGCGTCAGTCGGAAATTTAATCGTGAGTGTAACGTGCATATGCCGTGCGATTTGTATGTGCTCCGTGCAGATGACGCAAGGTTCACGTCCGTTAATCGCACGTACACCGTACGTGTTGCAAGAACGTACGGGCCTGTTGCGCCACATTCACGCCGGTAGTAGGGTGAAAGCAAGATGAACGTACTAAAACCGTACGGCGACAGTACGGTCGGCGGTGGATTTCCACCCTCTTAGCCCCACGTGTTCTCTTCTGACCCCTGCCTCTCTTGCTCCAGGCATTGTGATTCAAGAGTCAGTCTTGATTTAGAAAATAGGGAGCTTACGAAACGGGACGGGAGATTAACAGGACGGGAGAATCTTGTTTTCAAATCATTACGTAAAAGTGGACGGCAACGCACTGCACAGTGTTCACGCCCTTAATCGTCAGTTATACAACAACAATACGGCTTCCCGTCCCCTCTGTAGACCGGACGTTATTTCGCAAGAGAACCGTCCTGAAATTAAACAGGACGGAGAGATACTCGAACTGGCGCAGGCGCACACCGATTTTTCGCCCGTCTTCAAAGGCTCCCGTCCTGAAATCGTAAGCTCGTTATTGTGGGCGTGAACACTGCAATGCGTCGCCGTCTACTTTTTCGTAACTTGATAGAAAAACAGACATGAGAGTGCGAGGACCGTCACGGTGGTTAACTCTCCCCGTCTTGTTGCTCTCCCGTCCCGTTTCGTAAGCTCCCTAATGTCTTTAAGAAACGTCGGTGGGACACGCGAAGCACGCAAGTCACATGCACGTTTTCAGCTATGATTGGATACCCGCGTGACACGCACGTGGCCCTCAAGGAGCGCATGCGCACTTGCGTGACCATCACATGCGTGCCTCGTGAGTGCTGCCTGCGGTATTCGCGCGGTTTTTACCCCCAGCAAACGTGCGACCCACCCACGCTATTCGCACTACCCTCTTGCGGAGACTGTGAGTGTTCATTAACGTCCTGTCCACGGGCTGCCTAGCTGTCGTAACGAGAACGCAGAAAATAATGTGCACATTTTCGGCCTACGGCTTTAGCGTGCTGTCTGCGAACTCGAAATTACGTACGAACAACCTGCGTCCCCCTTGCGTTTTCCCAAATTTCTGCCCGTAAACCACCCGTAAACCACCCGTACAAGCCCGTGCGGGCAGTAAGCCATATCGCGCCTCTTTATATCTCTTTAAAATGTATTAGTCTCGTGCAAAATGTCGTATCGTCATCAAGCGGTTACTCAACTGCATTCTATTACTCTACATTGTCAGTATGTGTGGTCTGTATTAGACCATTCCATCACAGCCATTAATACACCTGTTGATTATGTTTTAATTGAGACAGGTAACAGGTGCACTACCTTAATTGAAGCTTTAATCCCAACCTGACGTTAAACTCACGAGGTATGTACCACGTCTACCGCAGCAGGAGAGATGTGTAATGTGTAATCAAAATATTAACAGGTGAAAATACAGGTCCTTGTCAGAATCTTTTTTACTGAGTTTTCTCTGACACTCCTTCAGTATCGTTTAGCTATATGTTAAATACCGACAAGCCTCCCTCATGCTCTACGAGTGGTAATGCAATTAACAAATATACCTATTTGGTATTTGATTTAATTTCAGAAAATCATTTATAAATCAAGAAGAAAACTTTTATATTCAAAGTGCGTCAAGAATATTTGCTTTGCCCTTTTCACCACTAATCAAACTTAATTATCATGTTGGCGTCCTTTCAGGTATAATTATCAGCAGATTCAAGAAAGATATCTGAAGAGATTAGTTAGATTGACATCGCAATAGTTTGCAGGGAACCTCATCCCTTGTGCCAGGACGAATTAAGAAATGATTTGTTCAAGTATTTTACACAACCACAGGATAACCTTTGAAAGAACCCTCCTGAAAAACCTGGGCTAGGACATATCCTGCCATTCCTGCCGTGAGAAAAGTAAGCATCAATCAGTAAAGGAAGAGAGATCAGAACGGCAGATGAAATAAAAATAAAAGTTGAATGAACCGCGGGAGAATTTTCAGCCCTTGGAGGTGACGTCATGTTTTGACGCGCTAAGAATGATCGAAAATTGTCTATTTTGTTATCATCTAGTCCTATCAAGGTAAGTGACATTACTCACTTTAAGTTTATCAGATTGCTGAAACGCGAAGAATTTACCGAGATCCGACAGTAAATCAAGTACAGCTCCTTCGTGTATAGAGCCTCACTCTGTGATTGATCAAACTACAGATTGCCGGTTATGAATCAGAAAACACCTTTCCTCTTGTCTTAGCCCCCACTCCCACCCCTCCCCCTCCTCAATGTAATGAAATTACTCATAAAATCGGTAGATTTGATTGCCGGCACCTGTCACTTGAAATATCTCACATTTTGAAAGATTTGTTCAAAAGCCGGCAAATGTCTACTTTAATTTGGTGTATAATTAATTATGGTCACGAAGGTCAACTATATACACAAGTGCACCCAAACCATTTATGATCAATAATTAAAGTCCGAATAGAAATTTGAATTTCATTATCGTTGCTATAGTTTTCAATCAGTATCCCAAACATAGGATGAAGTAATATTTTTCTTCATCTAGGATTGCGCTGAGGTTTAGTCTCCATCTTTGTATGAAAAAAAAAGGTCTCAAAAGTTATTCTTTTACTTATTCTATTTACATGATTTTCACAATCTATTTTGCTCGTGTAAAAACTATTTAAGGAAGCGCCACTAGACCTGTTTACTAAGTGAATTCAAATTTATGGATGTTTCTTTCCTGGGGACCTAGTAACGAGGTATTCCATTAACCTGTTATTAATGAATGAACTACAATACTTGGAATCCAGTTTGCATACATTACTTGTTGCCATGTCTGACAAGCCTCTGGCAATTTTTCAGGTTGTCAAGAACAACCTTTGTTTCAAAAGTATGCATAAAATTTGAATCACTTAGTAAACAGGTCTATTCCGTAATTTTCTGTGTCAGTTGTCACACAATTCTTCCTTCTACATATTAAAGGGGCATTTAAACATGTTTAACGTGCGTAATTCTATCTACAATATGCATAGATTCGGATGAGTTATAGATGGACGGTACATCATCAGGATACAAATTGATTTTGATGTTAAAATTTTAACATAGCAATTGGTCATGATTAATTTTATTGATAATGAACAAAATAACTGAAACTAGATAAATTCCATCTTATCTCGCATCTTAATCTTGGGGGTACATATTCGGAGGGATCCGTAGCCTACTTGTTCATTTAATGTAAAAGGAGGATATGGGGTCTGAAATTGTTTATTGAACGGAAAGAGAGTATCTTCCCCCATAACCTCGATACTGCACTATTAATTACATCCAGATTGTCAATGGTGTTTGATTTTCGGATTCCCCTCGAGCATCTTGTGCTGCTCCCCGGAATTTCGGCTTCAATGTTGCTTATCTGTGTAGCTTCATTAATTTAAACATAAAGATCGATTAAATCAACGAAGTATTGTACACGCGTTAGCACGAACCAAATATATCACGTTTGTTTCCAGTGCCCGGAGCACCTCATGCATGCAGCATACGAGTACCTTCTCTGATAATTAGTTGGCTGCTCCCCGGCGTTCTGCCCCTTGCATTTCGCTTTTCCCATAGCGCAAACACGTTTAAGGTTGAGCGAGAAACGTTCAATTACGAGGAAGCCACGCCTTCCTATTCTAATAGGGATTGAATGATGTGAACGTTGTAATCAAATTACCAACCTACATGGTGATCAATGATTGACGTGATGATCACTAAGTTCCGTCAATGTGATCTCGGCTATACATCCTTCTTAAACATGGTTATGGCATGGGTACGTGTGGTTGCGTAGGTTATGGTTACATAATGAATTATATCTATTTGTGTAGCAAACTAGAGACTAAAATGAAGTAGGCGTTTTTAAATTGTTGCTACAGATTTAGTCCAAAGTCATTATAAATTATTCTTCAAAGTTTCAATTTAATCGATCAGTGAAACTTGGTGTAATCCTATTAGAATGCTATCATATATTTCACGAGGAAATGCATCGAGACTGAAATCCAATAATTATGAACGTTTAGAATCTCTTCAAATTTCTACGTTCACACTTAAACATTTGGTAGTAAATAAGCTCTCCATGTAGATCGACAATGGTTAATTACCAAGGCAATTTTATGAGAAACATAGTAATATATAGCAAGAGGGTTGGAATTTTAGAAGAATGTCTCTAGTCACTATTTTTCATAAAAGCGCTCTTGGAACAAGCACCCAACAGCTATGTTCCTTCTGGTCTAGCGTATAAAGCACCAGTCATGGCGAAGTATTTGATTTCTTGATTAATAGAACTCTGTCCTTTCAATTTGTCAAACATATGATACGATAAAGTCGTAAGTGCCAGGGACGTTTCTATTTATGATCCCTGTTTGGCGTTTGCCTGAAGAGTAGTGTTAAGTGACAATATTAATCAGTCCTCAGAATTTCTTCCTTTAATACGTTCAGGGCTACACACTGATGTCCGCAATACCCGTCTTTGATTTAATTGATAGATGAATAAACTTGTTCAAAGCAAAATAATGTTTATATAAATAGTCGAGGTCAGCAATCTATCAATACTCAAAGAGAGTTTAAGCAAAAGGTTCATTTCAACACAGCCAACGCATAGAGTTAAGCGCAAGCTGTACTCAGTCGCTTAATTAGAACAGGAACTAATTTTGACCTAAAAATTGCAAATTCTTTCAAGGACATGTCAATATTGTAAGTTACATTTCATTCCCGTCTCATATCAAATAAACACTGCTGAAACCATTAAAATCATACAATGTCGTATTAGAATGAAAAAGTTATATATACCTATACAGGATGAAGGTAAGCGGACTATTGTTGTTGTTGGTTGTTTTTATTTTATTTTTTTCTATCGCACCATTCGTTGTTTCTTTTAGTTGACGGGGACATTTTCTAATAATTTCAGAAAATATATGACTTCTATTTTACTATAAACAAATATATATATATATATATATATATGTATATATAACAAGTGTAAGGAAATAACATATACAACAGCTTTGGCAAATCTCGTGGAAATAAATACAAATGTGAAAGAAATTGCGAGAATAACGTTGCGTAGCTCAATCAAAGTTCCCCAGAGCTGTCCTCCCTTTTTGAAATTTTTGCAAAGGCTGAAAAAATGTCTCTGCCGGGAATCGAACCCGGGTCTTTACCTTAGAACGCCAATGCCTTAACCACTAGACCACGGAGACGGGTTAGTGGTTTTCGGCGACACCAGATTCAATTGACCGACAGATTGACAAATCCTCAACCTTATTAATTAATTCCTTTGTCGGGGGCAGGTGAGTTTTGAACAAAGACAAGCCGCGTGCCTCAGCTGGATCCAAGCGAATGCTTTGAATACATGTATACATTAGAATAATTATTAACAAGTGTAAGGAAATAACATATACAACAGCTTTGGCAAATCTCGTGGAAATAAATACAAATGTGAAAGAAATTGCGAGAATAACGTTGCGTAGCTCAATCAACGTTAAACGCAAACGTTATTCTCGCAATTTCTTTCACATTTGTATTTATTTCCACGAGATTTGCCAAAGCTGTTGTATATGTTATTTCCTTACACTTGTTAAAAATTATTCTAATGTATACATGTATTCAAAGCATTCGCTTGGATCCAGCTGAGGCTCGCGGCTTGTCTTTGTTCAAAACTCACCTGCCCCCGACAAAGGAATTAATTAATAAGGTTGAGGATTTGTCAATCTGTCGGTCAATTGAATCTGGTGTCGCCGAAACCACTAACCCGTCTCCGTGGTCTAGTGGTTAAGGCATTGGCGTTCTAAGCCAACGACCCGGGTTCGATTCCCGGCGGAGACATTTTTTCAGCCTTTGCAAAAATTTCAAAAAGGGAGGACAGCTCTGGGGAACTTTGATTGAGCTACGCAACGTTATTCTCGCAATTTCTTTCACATTTGTATTTATTTCCACGAGATTTGCCAAAGCTGTTGTATATGTTATTTCCTTACACTTGTTAAAAATTATTCTAATGTATACATGTATTCAAAGCATTCGCTTGGATCCAGCTGAGGCACGCGGCTTGTCTTTGTTCAAAACTCACCTGCCCCCGACGAAGGAATTAATTAATAAGGTTGAGGATTTGTCAATCTGTCGGTCAATTGAATCTGGTGTCGCCGAAACCACTAACCCGTCTCCGTGGTCTAGTGGTTAAGGCATTGGCGTTCTAAGCCAACGACCCGGGTTCGATTCCCGGCGGAGACATTTTTTCAGCCTTTGCAAAAATTTCAAAAAGGGAGGACAGCTCTGGGGAACTTTGATTGAGCTACGCAACGTTATTCTCGCAATTTCTTTCACATATATATGTGTATATATATATATATATATATATATATATATATTCTTACATGTTTTACAAGTGTGATTCCCAAAACATGTAATGAAATAGCTTAACTATAGTCCCCGCCTCTTCAAATCCGGGGCAAAGCAAGGACAAACAACTGATCAAATTAGAGCGACATCATTATAATCCTTGTCGAAATGGACCATGGTTCCAAGTCTAATTGGAACCAATTGTGTGTTATTCTTTTGATGAGTCCCTTCCTTTCCAACATGTCATATAAACTATCCTCAAATTGCCTGGTCAGCGGTATCACAGACATGGTCGTCTATTGGCCATGACTGCTAACTAAAATAGGACATCGTTTGTGTAACAAGATGTGATTGGGCTTGGGGTCAATGCGGCGCCTTCTTCTCAAAATTATATTTTTCTTCTTCTCTTTTCCTTTTCCTGATGGGCTCCTCTGACGAGGACTACCTCTTTTTCCGGTTTTTTTTTGTATCTGTCATTTTAATTAGCATTATAATGGTTTATCCTCGTGACAAGGAGATTATGCAGTTTTTGTCGTTTTTGTAATTCTTGGTTTTCATCATTTTTTCCTCTTAGTAAACTAAAAAATAAGTCAGAGTTTTATTTTTAGAGGTAGGTCTAACGGAGTATATAGTATTGAAGTGCAATGGGTATTCTTTGGAGTAGAAGAAGGAGTAGTGTTGGGAGGAGGAAGAGGAGAACTAGTGTTAGTAACAGCACTTTAGTAGTTACTAATTTTGTGGTCAAAAAAGATAATAATGGCATTAATATAGTATTGGTAGTAGTATTCATTTCAATAAGATTCACTTTATACGTCCATTATAAGTATTTGTTCTGTACAAAGCATAGCTAGCATGCATGTACATGTATGGTGGATATATGAATTATTTACCCCAGTGGGGCTCAAGTTTACATACGGGAATGAAATGAATTAAGATAAGGAAACTGTGTTATTATCGACCGTTTGAGGGGTTACTGTGTCTAAAAATTCGTCTCTCCCTTTCATTCGATCCATCGTCACTCGACAAATTGCATTGAGGTGACACAAACGTAACTAAAGAATCTAAATATAGATTTTTCAACTATGTTTATGTGGATAAAGTTTTATGTGGATAAAGTTTATCCATAAAAAAAGCTTTCCATGATACACAGAATACATTTCCCGATAACAAAAATGAAATTCAAGAAAGAATAAGGAATGGGTCAGCCTTTTTTGCTTGGTTACCAAATCTTTAAGTTGACTTTTATTCTTTAAATATGGAGCATATATTATGTAAGGAACAAGTTTTCCGCCCTGCCATTTGTATAGCTGCATAATTCTACACTATTCTAAATGATTTAAAATCTTACAAAAATCTTTTTAAAATATATACTGCATTGTCACCAACCATGCAGCAGTAATAGAATGAACACCAACCAAAGCAAGAAGAAATTTGAAGCAAGAAAATGATGAACTATTCCCTTATTCCACACATTTACGTGCAAAAGAATAATCAAATTATATTATGAACCCCAAAACAAATTTTGAGGGTTTTTTTTTTCTTATTAGACCATGTAGCAAACGTTGGAGAGCTTTGGTCAGGAGAAATTAGGCTGAATTAGCAAAGTTCGTCACTTTGTCCTATTTTTGTCTCAAGTAATTCGCCATCGTGTATCACATGCAACCAACAGGTGTTTCCAAGTTCCTTCATTATAATTATTGTGCACGTCTTTAGACGGATAATTTATCAACACCTTAATTAGAGTTATAGCAACAAGTGTCACAATTTTTTCAGAATAAGAGGAACATTTTTTTCGTCGTTAAGAGATCTTTTAATTACACCAATTGATGTAGGTGGGAATCCCATCCTGGTTCTTAACACATGAGAACTATTTTTGTACCATTTTAACATCACACCAGAAAAAGTTGTCAACGTCTTCATTAGAGTGAAATGAAAATAAATGTGTCATCTTAATGGCGTGATGAAAACATTGTCAGTCATTTAATTGATTTTTTTAATTCATCAATCGATTTGGTAGTGTTCTTGATAAATCATAAAGCTAAGTTATAACGTCATTACGTAACAATGTGATAATACACTTCTACGTAAGATGTGTACACATTGCGGTAGTCGTAGTTTTGTTTCAGTATGAATGAAGCTTGCATGACGTCTTATTGATGTCTTTATAAGACACCGAGATAGATAATTTATTTCGCAATTATTCTCATGTATGATTACCTATGATTAAAGTAATGTATACTGCCATTGTATAAATACTGCCTAGACATCGATCGTCAAACCTGAAATGGGATAACCATGTAGGTGAAATTCTCAAGAAGTGTAACAGAAAATTATATATGTTCAGACTGCTCAAGCAGTTTGGTATGCCTGTTGAAGACCTGAAAACTGTCTTTGTTGGATACATCCGCCCCTTACTAGAATATTGCACACCAGTCTTTAACGGAGCCCTAACCAAACAATAAAGCACAGACCTTGAAAGAGTACAAAAAAAGGGTCTGCAAAATAATACTAGGACGTAATTACTCATCATATCAAGAAGCTTGCCAAACTAACAATCTGGAAACTTTGGAATCTAGAAGGAAAAGTCTTGCCCTAAAATTTGCAAAATCTCTAACAACCAACCCAAAGTGCAAAAACTGGCTCCCTCCTCCTAAACGGCTAGATATTTCTCTAAGGAAAATACCGAGGTTTGACCAACTCAAATGTAAGACCAGCCGATTCCGAAATAGCCCCCTACCTTACCTTATAGACTTACTTAATGAGAATAGGTGAACTTCATTTATCAAGTGGCTATTATTAGTTAGAACTGATCTCCTTGAAGTTTTGTTAGTTTCATTGGTCAATTTATTTAATCTTTAGGACATACCTGCTCATTGCTTTATATTGCCTCGTTCCCACTCGGTGTATTAGCTGTTCTATATTTATTATGCAATTTCATTGATTCTATGCAATTATTAATTTCTGAATGATTACTATTTATGACCTATTTATGTACTGTGCAATAATATCCACTACTCCTTTCTTCCTCCACCCCTCTCTTTCTCTCTCTCTTCTACAGTTCTTGAATTTAGATCTTCTTTGATTATATCTTTGTATCTCCTCTCTTGCTTCTCTTTCTCTATACTCATTCTTTCCTTATGTTAATCTCACGTACATTGTTTACACAAACTAGTTGGTATCTTGAGCTACCCATTAATTTTCTATATTCAAACTCAAATTTCTCGCAAATTACCCATGGAATATCTAAGTAGAAATTTCTATGTATATATAAAATATAATTTTGAAATATTATTTGTCAATGTATTTTTATCTCCACTTACACCTTCCCTCTCTCTTTCTCTCTCTCTCTCTACCATTACTTCGTTTGTCACCATGCCTCACCCTTCTTCCTTTGTATCCCTCCTTTCACCCCTTCTCTTTCTCTGTTAGTCTTCCAAAGCCAGTGCCCACTCTCTTTCCTATCTCATCTATTTCCACTCTTATCCTTTCCTCTCACCATCTCATTACCTCATTGTCTCATTGTCATTACCTGGCTCTATACCTCTTTTCCATGAAGACATTATGATTGTTAATCTGTTATTAGATGCATGTAAGTACATGTAAAATATGTGTGACGAATATACTGTAATTTGTGTACTTTTCGATTTTCTTTAATGTTTAACGTATTTCAATGATGTATCTTATAATTTGCTTACTTCTTTGATTGACTTTCATTTACTGTATTTATACATTGTATTACCGGTAGTAGTTTTTTCGCTCTTGTTAATCTTTGTAATTGATAATTTATATTGTACACATGTTTTATTCAGCTTTTGGCTGCGACACATGTTTCTTTCAATAAACCATTTTTGAATTGAATTGAACTGAATTACAATTAATCGTTCGTAACATCTTACTTTGTGTAAAATCTGCATAAGAGTAATGGAATGTTGAAACTTTAAATCACAATGTACGCAACGGATCATGAATGTCACTGACAAAAAAAAAACAACGATCCGTACGAATGCGTGGAATGTCAGAAGGGGGTGAAACCATTTTCTTTTCCTCGTCCCAAATCTAGAGGGATCACATTCCCTGGTCTTAAAACATCCTGCGAGAGTTAATCTTCTCAAAGTCAGTGGCCTAGCGCTCAACAGGAAAACTCCACCGAGGGATTACAGTCCTAAATCCCTTAGGAGCAGTTTAGGAGAGATAATTTCCATAAAATTATCAAATCTCCTCAAATACGGCAATGATCGCCAGCATCCCTTCGTATTCACAGGACGGAATGTTTGCGTTGTGTGCTAATTGGAGCAGCTTCTGCGCATACACATTTTACCCTAATTTTCACGAAAATGTGGCTTATCTGTATGTTCGCAGTTTTTAATTAGAAATAACAGCCGTGAGCACGTCCGCAGCGTGGAAGACATCGTCTAACAGATTACGTTATCCTTGACTGGCTACTTCTCTGGTTTATCCGGGTCAGTGACAAGATAACTTGGAATGGGGGCAGGAAAGTGGGAGTGTTAGTTCATGTTAAAATAGCGGATACACCCAGATGTAAGGGTCAACTGTGACATGACACATGAATCCTCTTTTGATCAAGATATTTTTATGATTAATATTATTTATCTGTTTTGCTTTCAGAAGGAGATGTCAAGCTGGAGAAGATCATCGTTATGAAAATGTGCAAATAAGGAACAAAAAAAGTGACTCACTATGAAAAGAGGTAGTTTCGGGGATATAATATACGGTTAAATGCGTAGTTATATTGTGGAGAGAATATATCTGCAATATTGGAAGTCCAAAATGGTAATACAAAATGTTGGTACATTAAATTAAGATGTAAACTGATTTAATTAATATGAGAAATTTTATTCGAATAATCAGATTAGAAGCAGGGAAAACGGCTTTATTTAGATTTCTGGTTGCAGCACAAACGCTCTTTTTTAAAGCTATCGAGCTTGAGTTGATTTTAGTTTTGGAAGCTGAAAATTTTTAAGGTAGGGTTTTGATGAGGATCTCCTTGGATTCTATCTTCATTCATCAGTAAGCGTGGATATGCAACCACTTGGGACTACTATCTATCGAGATAACGCTCTTGTATATACATGTGTGATCTACTTCTTTCACTTCGTATCACCATCGTAATTACACGCATCCTCAAATGAAGGATTTTTTTAAAAAGATTTTCTTCATAATTTTTCATTTTACCGTTTTGTCTCAACCTCCGCTTTTTAAGCTGCAGGATAATGATACATAAGTCGTTTCCATAACGATAAGCTGTAAAGTTGAGCAAATTGTATTGGGGGATTTGGCAAATAACAGCACTATTATTAGCCCATTCACAGACTACCTCAGATTGAATGAGACATTCCTTGAATAATTATAAGCATGTTAAGGAAGTCTTACATCCTTGCATATCAATCGTGATCCTGATGATGTAAGCTCAACCATATTTTATCATATTTTATTGATAATCGACATTGAACCATTTGAAATCGTTATAATCAAATAGAAAAAGCATTGAACATTTAGCGAGATTGGGAAAACATGGGCTTATATTAAGATTAATGTTCATAAAACATTTCGTCAGATACAAGATGTATTTGAAACATATCATATTTCATAAATGAGATAATACCATGAATGATTGAGAAACTCATGAAGGTAAAATGAGAGGACATGGAACAAGAAAAATCATGATGCATTGGCATGATAGGGGAGATTGTTAGAGAATAATAGAGAAAGAGAGAAAGAAAGTGAGAGTGCGTATTAGACAGAGATGTATAAAGATGATAGAAATATAAGGAGAAAGTTGAATATAGAAATGAAATGATAGATGGATAACACGAAAGAGAGAGAGAGAGAGAGAGATAGAGAGAGAGAGAGAGAGGGATAGAAAGAGAAAGAGAGAAAGGGAGAGAAGGTGTGGGGTGTGCGTGTGCGTTTGTTTAGCATTATGTCCGAGGACATTTTCGGACAGAGAACAAAAAAAAAATCATGACAACAATGGTCCTCGGAAGGCGGACAATAGTCCTCGAACGTCGAACAATGAATTTATGCCTTATTCCGTCGACTGTCCGAGGACGAGTAACAATAGAGGAACAATAGTTGTCCTCGGAAGTAAAGCCATGTAAACGTGTTGTGCGTGTGCGTGTGTGAGAGTGTGTGTATGAGCGGTATACAAACAAACACACACACACACACACATATTATGTATAGAGAGAGAGAGAGAGAGAGTTAAAGGCTCATTTATAGACTGTATATAAATTAACATGTCGGAAAGTGATAAAACATGCAACTAGCATGACAAGTGGAAGAGGAAGAACCATGTCTAATCTGCTTTCATCACTGAGAAAGTCATTTCCTACACATTCCGTCTGATGAGGAGCGACAATACTCCGGAAAAGAGACGGATTAAAAGAAAGGAAACAGATTAATGCTCAGACTTCACTTCTTAATGTTGTTCGCCCACCGGTATCTTATACCAAATAGGGGCATTTTAATGAAACAAAAAGAACATTCATTGCAGCATGAACAATCATCAGTCATCCATGTTCCATATCGTATAGTTTCACGATGTATTTCAATCCCTTTTTAATACGGAAAGAAAAATGTGTGATTAGGTATAGCGAAGAATTATCACAGAACTCCTTGAGTATAGAGAACTTCGTGGTTGAGTCACCGGCTGCAAATGGTTTGAGGTACAGAAAGAAGATAGCTCTCTAACGTGTACACGACTCTAATATTGTAGAATCATTACGTACCCTTCTAAAATTAAATATTACCACGTCTTTGATTGGACTGTTCGTGTCCTCAAAATACTGGTGATCTGTCCTTTGCATTAATTTACAGCTAGCAGTTAACAAATCCTTATGTTTTGGTAGTTATTTGATCAATATTACAGCAGAGAAAATTAGAATAAGATCTTTTTTTATAATTCTATTAAAATATAACATGAATTACATATACTTTAATTATAAACTATAAGCAATAAAATAACACTTTATTAATTTTATAATTTTCCTTTTTCTCAACAGATTCCTCCCCTTTCTATCTCCTTTCTCTTTCGTCATCTATAGCTTCTCTTTTTCCTCCTTGTGTCTGTCCTTAATTCATAATTACAAATAATTGTTTACGTTTATCATTAATTTGAAGTGCAATATTTTAAAAGATTCAAATACCTTGTTAATTTAGTGATATGTATTGTATTTTAATGTAATCTTTTCAATGATGCACTTGTAAGCTTTGTATGCATCAGTCTTTGGACTGTTTTTACAAGGTTATTTTATCAAAGAGCCGAAGTGAATTGAAAAAAAAGATGTATACGTAATTTAATCCAAAACAGTGTACCACTCAAAAAGGTTTACCAATCAAATCATTTATTTATTGAAACGCTGTCCCTCAACTCCCTGTGATATGATATATATGAAATTTTGGTAAACTGTTGAATTTTCCCTCGAACATGTCGTCATTATTCGGAGTTCTTCAACCCTTGACTGGGTCATCATGTTTCTCAAACTACGTTTTCTTCTTCAAGATTCATGTATGAATAGATAACCATCTTCCTTCAATCTTCCTTCCATTACCCCTAATTCCTGAACGAAACCAGACATCGTCCTCTATCTCAACCTTCCTTTAAGGTTAAGGGAATACGCAGATGGAACTCTTCTCATCAAGATAACGAAGTGTGTGATTTATTGGATAAAGTACATTAAAAAAAGCGTTTTTTAATCGAACCCATTTTCTGCAGAAGAGCTCTCAGAAGACTACAGGGCCCAGTTTCGTGCCCTGTGGGACACCCGCAAGGATTTGTGTCCACTCATGTTGAGGGAAAGTTGGCTGTTCGCTGGATCTTTGGATACGATATAGAGTATTGACAGTGAACACTAGGACACCTGAAGGATGAACAGAACGGATGAGACGAGGATTGTGGCAGGAGACAAGCCAGTGACTCACTCTCAAAACTCAAAACCTTTCCCTCAGCTAGTACTCGTCTGTCTCGCTGATAAAGCTAACATGTCTTTTAGTCACATTTTGGTTAGAAGTTTGTAATCATTAATAAAAGATATGATTACCATGTGTTCATTCATGTTTTAGATGGTCGAGGAAACATACAGCCTACACAAGTCACGCTGTATAATGTGTGTGTGTGTGGTAGCGCTTTCGAAATTGGATATAAAACGGTATACGCACTAAATCTTAACAGAAATAGCGATGAACGTTATGAAACGCTTAATGACACTCTCTACAATTTGCATCCACTGCCCTATTAATGAGCACAATGAATAAATTATTATCAAACATGAATTCTTGAGAACTTTAAACAATATACAGGCTAAAAAATATTAGGGCAGATGAGACAGAAAAGGGTGATCAAGGGAGGCAGCGTGGTGAAAAAGAACGAACATTCAAAATGACATGTTTGAGCGTCAACGGTTTTATGATGAAGTTTGTCGATGCTTTTGTAGCCTTTTATATGCGATTCAAATACCGTGTAGCTGTGATATATATATATTTCAAATACAAAACTTTTAGTTAACCTCTTGAAGGTGAGGATTGGAATCTACAATAATTGCTTTGCTTAAAGGGATACGCAACCAGGCGGCCGTGGGGAAAGAAAGAGTTGCGTAAGCCCCATTCACTCGTACACAAAGTTTGTGCGTCGAACGCGTCCGTCGGACTATTGGGATTAAATTTCGGACTGCACGAAGGCGACCGAATCACGCACGAGAGCTCGAGCTCAGGCAGAGCATGCATGTTGTGCGGCGACCAGTCTATCCCGAGTTTGCGCCCCGCGGGGCAACGGCATGATCAGGTAACGATCACTGTGCCCTCTCGCGGAATAAAAACGTCCACAATCTGCGGTTGAGGATCCCTTTAAATGTCGACAGAAGTTAAAAAAAAACATGGAGGCAGGCACAACGAACATGACTCTGATGTAAATAGGAGTACTGTTTCAGAGGTTATCAGATAAAAGGAAATAAAAGTTTTAGCTGACACGTCGAAGAGGGAGAAATATATAAGTTGACTTTTTTCTTCAAGAATGTGAGTAGAGGAAGAAAACAAATTTTTGATAACAACTATGTTTAGATAACGACATAGCGATTACTCTGCGAAGCGTTTAGTTCTTGCACAAAGTTTTGTTTTCTTTATTGATTTTATTTAACGATAACCATTATTTATGTCAAATAACAAAATAATGACGAACATGTTTTCATGTTTTTCATACATAAAACCCGTCTCTGGAAAGGTACCCTTTTTCATGTCAGCTGCGTATCATACCTTGTACCAAATTCACTTAACCCAATTCAATGACATGGTCCGGGGTCCAATCTCACCTCCAAGGTATCTCCAAAGAGAAAATGAGAGATGAAGCAGACATTTTGTAATTGCCTCGATTGTGGACCTAATATAATTTAATGCAGATAACGTTTTACACTTCCTCTGCAACTTGCTAACTCACCCATTCTAGACATAATAGTCCTGGATTATTTCAGATTTATCTGTGCGTGTCCTTGGTCGGACATGTTTTCTGTGATGTTTAACATGTTTACCGGTCAACACAGTAAGAACATAAACCCTGCACGTGTACAGAATTGAAGTTAAAAATAAAGTAGATCACACACTTGTATTTTTAACCTATATTAATCCAATGTAGGCTTATATATACAAACCGTGATAAAATTAATTGTTTGTTTTGAGTTCATGTTTAATTTATCAGTAAGATACATTCGATATTATCCCTGTTTTGTATAAATTTCTATTTGAATTTCAGTTTCTTCAGAAATTCATTTCGTTGCAGTAAATATGGCATTCATCTTTGTAAGATGTGAAATAAGATCATATGTACGAACATGGAGATAGGATATATTAACTCCTAATCTATTTTCTACAAAGCTATGGTGGAACACTTGTGAATGCGAAGACAACTTAATCATACGGTCACACGATGCTTGAACGTGAAATATATCTTACTTTAAATAACTTGCTATTAAAATCACATTCATTTATTTGAAGAAATAAAAAACCCTTTTCATCGATATATTTACAATAATAGAAATAAAATCTTTTCGAACTGGGGAAAAAAAACGTTTAATTCCATATAAAGTACTTCAAGGATGCTCCTATAAAAGCAAGCATTTTCGCGTTATACTGTCACATGGCGTGGGAAGCAAAGGTTTTGAGTGGCGACGAGCCTGTTCTTTGACCTGATGAAAACTTTTGCTATATCACGGTCGACGCGGACTTAAATATACCTCAGAATATGGCTGTTTATGATAAGGAGGTGTCTGCGGTGTAATTGAATGGCGATTATTTGCTTTAAATAGCTGTTCTGCAGTTGTTGTGTTCGTGTGACAGAGTGTATAGTGTATAGTCTGGCAAACTAGCTATTGTGATGACGAGAAACGGAAAATGACCATTTCCTCTTCCCATTTGACCACGCACACCCCTTTTCTTCACTGTAAAAAAATATTTTCTAAACACTTTTCTGTGACAGATTTAAAACACTGCAACGCGTTTATATATTGTACAGGTTTAAGAGCTTAGTTAAGAGCTAAACACATGCTGTGCTTATTTTCATCACGCCTTAGGTGTTTATTAGATATACATGTTTATCTTTTAATTGGTTCTAATGTATTGGCTAAACACCACATTTTTACACCATAAATCATTTGGTGTTTACACCATAATCACACACACACTGTTTAAATACTAAACAGCATGTGTTTAGCTCTTAACTTAGCTCTGAAACCCGTACAATATATAAATGCGTCGCAGTGTTTTAAATTTGTCACGGAAAAGTGTTTAGAAACTGAACATTTTTTTTAGTGTTGACCATTCATATTTTGTTCTAGTTTCCGCACTGTCAGATATAGGCCTACAAAATCGATGGTTGGAAATTTTGTATAATTTTGTGAAACATTTCTCATATGTTTAAATGAGGTAGGATAAAAGTTCAATTTGATTACGTCATTATTCAAATTAGCTATTCTACCCAGCAAAAATAGGTCAAGAAGAATAAGAAAAATAAGTGCAACTTATTTATAGAATATTGATACATGTAATTCAAGGAAAAAGAAATAGGCTCTCCTTATTCAGTCTGCTTAGATTTCGTCATGGATTACAGCTAAAATTTCCCATTAATTTGGAACATTTTTCTATTATTTGATCCAACATCATGAACATATTGAAGAAAAAAAGACAAGCATCCTGCCCAACTTACCAGAAAAATATGTTAAAATCTGTAACAGATGAAACTTATAGGCTCCCCTATAGCATGTTGCGATAACCTAATTCTAATTCCTAATATTTTATTGAAAATACATGTGAAGGGAGGGATGGTCCAACATCCCGAATTTCTATATTTGGCCCGGTCACCTCTATACATTAAATGCAAAAATATGTGTTTTCTGTTCGTTCATTCATTAAATGTCGTAAAATGGCATTGCATAAACAATATCTTGCTTATCTCTTTCCGGCATAAGAGAAGTATTTCAAATTCTGATATTAAATACACGTGGTTTGTTAACGTCGGTCTTATTGTGACTTTTTTTCTTTTCTTTTTTTTTTCATTTTTGAAAGGGTTATGACGTACCTAGAATTCGCAAATAAATGAAACCACAAGAGAAATAAAGGGCATAGAAATAGAAAGCCGGGTGGAGGGGATGAGATTTAAAAAAAAAGACGCAGAAGTAGGGATGAGAAGGTCAGTGTTATTGATATCATATTAACAGTTCTTCCTTTTCATCAACTACACATTCACAAAATTTATGTATCATCATAATCAGAGACAGATTTTTCGTGTGGTTATGGTGGGGGTAACGCACTTCATATAAGCTCGCATTAACCCATAAAATATCATATTTTGTGCCTACAAAAAAAAGTCCATCATAGGAGCATCCCGCCCCTCCCAGCTCTTGTCTACCATTATGGTGTTATCATATAAGTCGTCATGGAAATGCATACGTATACGGTAAAATTGCTGCTGGTCTCATTCTCTGTCATCATGGTTATATTCAGCCCCTTTCCCCTTTCAAATGTAATTGAAATTAAAAATAAAATTTCTGTCATTTCATTTCAGCTGTTTAAATAGCATCAATTTTATTGTATTCATGTCGATTCATTTTCCTATCAATGTTGTGTTGGCTGGTGATATACCGTTTTATATTGACTGATAATTTGTGTTTAAAAGATGCATCAATGTACATTTGTTATATTTCATCTCAGATCAAAATATATCATGAAGAAGTTAAAGGGAAATTAACCTCAGCGTATGAATTAGCTTATTTTGAATGGTGTAGTATATGCCTCTTATTTGATACATGCAATTTCATGTAAAAACACAGGATATAGATATAAATCACTATTTTCCAGCCAAGTTATCGTCTGCTAGCAATAATAAGGGGGCTGCCATTACTTTATGTGTACACGAACATATTTTTCATCCCAAGTAAAATTTCCTTCATCGTTAACTTGTAATTGATTTTTAGAGGACAAATATATATTAGATAAAGTCACATATTCTGAAATGTAAGTTTAGTTTTATATATTTTTTAAAAGGTCTTAATTTGTTCATAAAAAATATACTTCATAAAAAATATACGTCAAGGACGGAGAATTGACGTCAAGGACGGAGACAATCGTAACAATACCAAAACAAAGCGAGGAATCTGCTTTACAGGATGGCTATTAGAACTCATGGGTCGTCAATTATCTAGGCCCATGGCCAATAACAATCGTAATACAATCAGAACAAAGCGACGTAAAGGTAGGCTATTATCAATGCATATGGTACCTAATGATCCGTGTCATGCACAAAATGGCAGCCTCCATGGAAAGACGTAGCAGACAATAGGTGCATCTAGAATATCACGTGGGGTTACTTGTCCTTTAAGCTGAGTGAGATAGGGGAAACGAGCAGGGTGGTCTCAGTTTGAGGCGATGGGGTGGGCTCGCTACGCTTGATGTAACCAGCTTTACTTTTTATAAGTACTGTTTTTTTTTAATTTTGTACTCCTGGGATTGTGGGTTTGCCCGTAGATATTAGTGATCATCTTTAATTCCATAATTTTAAATCAAATTCATCAAGAGGAACCACGCATTGCGGGAGACCAGTCAATCAATTGATAATAGAGACACGAATGGTATGATTATGTTTATGTACGGTAGTTCGTTTTGTGATAATCAGAATGGCTAAGAATAATAATCATGTAGAGATATCGTGCATGCATAAGTAAGTAAGTAAATTTCCTATCTTTCGGAGATGGCTGGCAATATAAAACACGATTTTAGAAGATGACAAATAGTTCAAATGAATGCTTTGCGAACAAATGTGACATTCCTTAATATAAGCCCATGTACACTCAATCCTTTGCTGATTCGATTTAAATCGAACGTGTTGAAAGCTGACGTGAAACAAGTCGGCTAACATTCTAAGAGTAAAATGTTAAGGGAATCAAATGGGGGCTAATGTGACATAATGGCAGGTGTTACGTGATGTATGTGATGGCAGAAATGGTCTCGTATTTCAGAAGACATGGTTTTTTGTTCATGCTCAAGAGGCACAACCTCCCTCGGTTGGAGTCTTACGTGAATATATCAATTTTGAAGGAGCTTTGGAAGAGTAATGTGATATTGATTGACTTTAAGTAGATAGATTGTTGATCTCCAATCGTTTTTTTTTTAATGATATTTCTGTAGATGTTTCTGAAAAAAGGGGGGAAATAAGGAGTAGGGTTGGAAAATTACATAATCATAGATAACTATAGTATTAAATCATTTGGAAAACGCATCTTATTTGAATATATTACATCTTTCCAAAAGTTAACCTGTGCACCCAAAGAAGGAAGCCAAGAAGATGACGACGATACAGAATAAAAAGGGATAGTTACCAAACAGGAAAAGGGACAAGGAAAAAAACTGGTTTGCTTCCTTTGTTATCACCTTACTTATTTTTTTTTTACTTAATTTCATTTTACTTACCAGTGTATTTTGTGACGCAAGCACTGAAACAAAATATAGTGTTATCGCTTGGATCTAATGTATTTTATAAACAAGGCTGCAATCAAAGTCACTCTAAAAACAGTGGCGTATCCAGGATTTCCCAATAGGGGGGCGCCAGGAATTATTGATCGCCGTCATGGGGGAGGGGTCTTTGGAAAATTTTTGCTTCTGAAGAAGGGCGGAGATGCAAAATAGTGCTATATGTGACCAATTTTGAAGCCTATTTAATGAACCATATTTTCAATTGTTATGAGGATTTTTTTTTTTTTGCTACTTTTTTTTTTACGACGGCCAATAGGGGGGGGGGCGCCTGTTGCGCCCCCCCCCCCCCGGATACGCCCCTGCTAAAAAGATACTTTCTAAATTCAAATCATTTTACACTTGCACACGATATTATGTAACTTGTGATTCACTGGATTTGAAAGATCTATCTTTGCGCGAATCTTTGTGAGTCAGAATGAAGGACTGATTCATCTGGGTTGCCTAGTCCCTGGCGTATGAAAGCCTGTTTTTATAACCTCGTGGCCTTAAAATATAGAAAAGTAATGCAGACCTAGAATTCAAACTATGAGAAATGAAATTATCTTCTTAGAACGATCAATTTTTTATAACCTCGTGGCCTTAAAATATAGAAAAGTAATGCAAACCTAGAATTCAAACTATGAGAACTGAAATTATCTTCTTAGAACGATCAATTTTCTTGTGTGAAACCTGCTTGTATAACCTCGTAGCCTTAATATAGAAGGGAAAAAATGCAAACTTAGAAAACTATATAAGAACTGAAATTATCTTCGCGGAACGATCACATGGTCAGCTGACAATCGCGCATGAAACCTGTTTGTACAACCTCGTGGCCTCAAAATATAGAATAGAAATGGAAATCTCGAAAACTATGAAAACTGATGTAATCTTGTTTTGACCTATTACATGGTCAGATATAGAATTCAAATGAAACCCGTTCACATAACCTCCTCCCCTTACTATAGAAACGAAACATATTGCATGAACATATCCTGCAGTGCCTATTAACCTTTCTTCTCAGTTTTTTTCTTCTCGTTGTATTTTCTGTCCTATTTAAATGAATGTAAGGAAACGTATTCATGAAATGATGTTCTTACAGTAACTTGTCTTTATATATCATGGGACTTGCTTTTTATTTTCTACATTATTTACTGCACTGATCACTATGTTTACCACATTGTACCGATAATCATGATAATGAGAATGAAATAAATAATGAATTTCAATAAAATCAATCATATGAAATGATTTTCTTAGAACTATCACAGGATCGAACAAAAACAGCTTTGAAGGTGTTTTTTGTTGTTGTATCATCATTACAATTTTTGTTTTGCTATAAGTTAACAGTTTTATTTTAGTGTTATTACATTATACGAATTGTTTACACTAACAAGTCACTTACTACAGAATGTATAATTTTCACCCTGGAACAATCACTTAACTTCCCCCATACCAATTTAGCTGGCTCCAATCCCTCAAATGTAATTTTACAAGTCAGACTGGCAGCGCCCCTTTTTGAAGCCATGTTCGAGCTCTAATATTTTCGATTTGTCACCCATTAAATTTATAATCCGTTTTCATTCTGTTACGGGTGCGGATAAAAATACCCAGCCCATATAAACAATCTAGGCCACAAAGGATGGCACGTTGCGAAACCAACAATCGTAATTCAAGAAGCGGTAATACTTTCTTGACAATATTAGGTTATCTGGAGAATTCTCACCTCTGGAGTCCGCCCTACTTTACAAACCTACATCTCGAAAGAATCTCGAAAGAATTTATAAAGAGTTACTTAAGTGGAGATAACATCAAATATCGATAACCTTCTTTAGGGAGCTAGTCATTGGGTACCATAAAATTATTCTTGTACGCTTTAATTTTTGTAAAATAAGTGGGTAAAATCAAAATCTGAGAGCAATTTTACTTCAGTGATTTCGTTAGCCTCCTGAACTTCTTATTCTTCCTTTTTGAGCAAGAAATTAAACAGAGATCGATAGGTACTGTTGGCATTTGATTGAATTTAATTGAAATGCGTGATATTCTTTCGTTTAGATGGGAAGCAGAGCTCCCTGATTTTTACGAACTTTTGTTTCCTTTTCCATTAAAGAATTGTCAGGTGCAGAATCCTCCCAGGGTTCACAGACAACGACTCTCTCATTTAATGGCTGGAATCTCAAATTAATTGACGATAACGAAAAATATGGTGAGTGTATTATACAGACATGACGTACTCTAAACTATAAATCGTCATCGACTCTATTTTGAGGTAATTAATCGAGACAACGCTGAAGTATAAAGTGTCATCTCTTCCGAATTGATATTCTGAGACAGATACAGGGGTCGATTTCCGGTTACGCGTCAATATTTGGAAGGAATTCACTGGACTTCCTGTTCTTGGGGTAATGATCATTACTTCTTCTTTTAATCATCAGTCGGCAAAGATCTGTTGTCGGAGGAATTTCCAAGAGGAAACTCTCAAACATTTTAAGACTGCTGAGTGAGAAATGACTTCAATCATTTTCGTTTCCTCCTTTAAAGCAGAAATAGAACCGAGTAATAGGCGACGATGTAAGCTTCGAAGAATACAGTTGGCTTTAGAGACTCGTTTTACTGCTATTCGGATTCTTAAATTATAAAGTAATTTATCAAAAGTGAACCCTGCATGTGAAAAGGTGTTGACTTCAAAAGAACGAAGGGGCAAGTCACCGTCAAAAGTGTACAATGTTTAGTTTTGGTATAACCAATTGATTTGCATCTTTTTGTAGGGTTTGAACATGTTAATTTTAATAAATGGTACGTTTTCTTGCTGATGAACGATGAAATGGTGTTATCATAACAGAAGTCGTATATACAATTGTAAATAGAAGTAAATTTTAGTATAGTAGTAGAAGTAGTAGTAGCAGTGATAGCAGTAGTAGTATGATAGTAGTAGTAGTAGTAGTAGTAGTAGTAGTAGTTGTAGTAGTAGTGGTAGTAGTAGTAGTATTACGATAGTAGTAGCATTAGCAGTGGTGGTAATAGCATAGTATCAGAATTAGTACTTGTATAAATACAATAATTTGGAAAACACACCCTCTATTGGAGTTGGCGAATTGATTTTAGTTAGAATAGACTATGGGCACTTAATCGTTCTGGTGACCTGAATGAAATGATGTAAAAATAAAATTATTGAAGTAAAGAAATAATGAAAGAAATAGATACATGAATGAAAATAATAATGATATGCCATATAGTATTATTAGTTTTCATGTTTTCGTGTTTTTTGCAATTTAAAATTAAATCTTTACATTCAAATTATTTCAACTTGAAGGGCACTGTCATGAATGAGTAACTGAATTCATTACTGGATTCATACTCAACATATTATACCAATTTAACTGCCTGAAAGTAGAAATGGACCTATTAATGAACGTCCCGTGTCTGCCGAACTCCCTATGTTTAAACATGATTGTTCAAGAAAGATGAAAGACATAAGATGGTTATCTTCATCTCTTTGGGTTTGTTTATCAACCAATGTATTCTATATTTCGCTCGTACACAATGTCAAAATAGATGGAAGTCACACACTTTCATCACTTTCTTCTTCCACGTATCAGATAACTTGTGAATGTTCACAGCGATAACAACTTCTTGTATTTTTCTCTAGGAATGACGGTTAACCTCTTAGAGAGTATGGTGTCTACCTGCTAATTTTGTTATCACTGTACAAGCGGACGACAATGTTTAAATCTATTAACGCCCAATGGAACCAACAAACGCGTTATTGCACTTTGTAATTTCACACGCGAATATACCATGGCAGTTGAACATAATTGCTAAATTGTGTCAATTAGCCAACATCCACTACGCTGCCGCAGCGTTCAAGGGAATCTATAATTCTAATTTTGGAAAAAATGAATTTCTTCCTCTGAGGAGAATGTTTTAAGGCCATGCTAGAAGGGCGGTTTGTTTTGATAGGTTTTCATAAGTGTCTTAATTTGTGTGTCAAAACATAGGAAGGACGTTATGTAACAACAATACTTTGACTTCATGGCTCAAGTTTAACCACTGACTCCTAAGAGAGTTACCATACTATACTATGTACATGATGTAGTGTCCAGTGTATAACATTTAAAGAAACCTATCATTTCATTTTGACTTTTTGTGGTCAAGACAGTGGTAACTGGTGATATTAATAATTGTGTGTGTGTGTTAGGAAAATCTATATTGTCTGTCGATTTATCCATGATTGCTTTATTTCTCAAAGATCTCATAAAAAGTCATTTTGTTCAACTGTGAGGTGACGGCACTCCGAACTAAACCAAAACAAAAATTACCCCCCCCCCCCCCCAAAAAAAAAAAAAAAAAAAAAAAAAAGAACCCATCTTTTTAAGTTGGATAAATATTTTTTAAATTCAATTCCTAGATAATTTGTTTATTTGATAAAGGAATTTTCGCCTGCATTTTCATGGGTTTTTTTCTCCAGTTCATGAGTTATGTTATACAGAGCGAAAGATGAATTCTTAGAATTTTTCTTAAGTAAAGACATGAAAGGATAACATTATTTTTCGATTCTTCAGGAAACGGATACAAAGATCGGCATGATCTCTCAAACAAATTCTCAAATATTCTGGAGGTATCGACGATCGGATTACTTTCATAACACTCTAGACAACTTGTCTTTTCTACACATAATACCTACAGGCCTACACAAGGGAATATTATGGCAATGTGTTTTTTCATAGAGCTTCATATATACCTAGGACTGGGAGACCAAGTTATTAATAAATTTCCTGCGCTTCCCCCCATGTTATCACTTCGGTACCCCCAGTAGAGTATTATGTCAGGATGTGCCTCCTACGTGGATAATAAACTCCAACAAAGCTGTCTGTCATGCTTGTTGTCATCGTGAATAAATTATTTTTACATCTTTAAAGTCATATGTCTTAAGTAATACTAAAAAAATAATTCTCTTTGCATCAGTAATAAAGTTGTGACAATTGCTAACGACATCTGCTCTAAAAAAGGGAAATCATGTGTGGAATCAGATATCGAAATATGCGGCAAACTTAACAGGAGAAAGCAAAAACAATTTTGGTTATCTGATGAGAAAAGGAAAAAGAATGGATTGTCTGATCATAATTGAATAAGAATAAGAACATTCAGGTATTCATATAGGTATAATCAGGGAAATGTAATTATACATTGCCCTGGTTAAATAATATTGAAAGAGACATAAATTCTGTTCAGACCATTATACAGTGACTTACCTAGTGACTCTGGAACAAACATTATCTCCATAAGGTTCCACGTACTTCATAGAGACACCTTCCCCAAAGTTTATTGCCAATATAAAACATATAATTAACTGTGCAGTCCTGAAAGAAAATGTTCTCTCCATGTTTGTAGATCGGCTATTATGTTCCACTAGTCCACGAAACATCATGATGATGATGATAATGATGAACCAGGTCCTTTTTCTTAACCATCAATCAGATCGAATAAGAAACCATTCCTCCTTCAAGAGTTCTCATGGCTTAAAAATCCAGTAGGTTTTTATTCAAGTTGATCCTCTAACATCTCGTCATCAATGCCGGTGAACTGCAGCTTCAGTGTATATTAGTTCCAGGTCTGGGTACACCTATCCAAAAAGAGCTCTGGTCCAGGACGACACATTCGCCCGAGATGTGGTTGTTTTGCAGAAGCTGAGAAAGCGAACCACCCAGCATCAACCCCCTTGAGTGTACTGTCAAGATCAGAGTGTGGGATTGTTCAGCCGATGACTGCAGACGGTAGCTGTGGTTAATAAGTGAGCGCGGGAAAGCCCTCTGCATCCAATCTGAGGAAATCGCGCGCTTTCAAAATGTTGGCCTCTCATCAGCAGAGCTCTGTATAAAATGAGACATAGAGAGAGAGAGAGAGAGAGAGAGAGAGGGAGAGAGATTATTTGTCATTATTAAAGAATTCAAGATATGCATATGTTAAATTTATTTTTCTTTTAGAAAGGACATTCATTCCTATGATACATGGTGAATATAGCAATACAATTTTCAACAATTCACATGCAGAAAACATTAACAATTTATATGCATCAAGTCTTCGCAAAATTAATTTTTGTTATAGATTCATGATATTATACTGTGTTCCCTTAGGTAGATAATAAGTGACATATATTAGACCCCAAGGCGCGTAAAGTTTTAAAAAGAGCTCATAAACATGGTAAAGACATATTTTCAGTCATGTGCGAACATACATGATACAAGCTTTATTTTATCATCAAAAATCATTCCTTGGAATAACACTAGAAATCATCTATTAACCAATGATGATTTCCTTGCAATGTTCGCAGCTTTGATCATGTTGACTGACAATTATTATATATAAACAAATGACTTCAGTTCTATTAATGACACAAAATAACTAGTATATAGGATTAGAAATGAATCAATTTTAATTCGATCTGTACATTATAAGTTAAAATACATCTATATCTGTTTCTAGAGTACAAGAAAAGCTAGTATCTAGAACATTTTCCTCGTCCTTATTTTCCTATTCTATCATAATTATATAGAATACTGAAAAATTCTTGAGGAAGGATGATTGTCAGCCTCGATTGTCTTCCCTGTCCTTGGCTTAGATTGTAAATTGTCTAGGCGTTCAATTGCCTATGTCAGAGCACGAATTGCTTTACAATATTGACACATTATGACAGGCAGAGTATGATCAATGTTATCGCGATGATGATAAAGGTTATTATGTGATAAACATCGTACTTTGCGTTCCAGCTGCCAACTCCTTAGTACAATGTCAAGAAAATATTAACATGATTTAGCAGACATTACTCGCTTATTTTTTTTGTTGAATTGTTAAGAAAGGATGCATGATTAGAATTATATCTTTTTGCACAAAATGGAGCTTATACAATAGCAAGGGTTTGGAACAGGTCTTCACGTTCTTTTTCAATGCGTTTGTTTTAAGCATTTTATTCTTTTTACATTTTAATATACGTAACTGACCAAATTCTGTAGTGCTTATTTGAATATGGTAAATCAAATTCCCATCCACAAATTCTATATAGTTCCCATTATTAGTCGGAATGATCTGAATTATAATTCCAATTGATTGCTAACAATCACTTAGAATATCATATAAACGTCAGTAACTTTGAAATAAAAGAAAATGCTCATTGTACAATAATTGATATAGTCAAGAGACACTGTAACTTCAAGGTAAAACAAAAAACTGTCAAAACTCTTGACACGTCGAGGACCATGAGGATTTGAGATGCTGTTGTTGGCATGTGTTATCTGTCAACATATATTCCTCTTTCAGGTATGAATTGCATCGCTTTGACAGATACGATATGGACGCTAATCCATCAATGTTTTACTCTCTCTCTCCCTCTCTCTCTCTCCAGTGACTTAGCTTATATTGAAAACGCCCCATGTGTAGGTTCGTTTGTATTAGCACGCCACAAAATGTTATAATTAATTTATTGGCGTAATTGGGTATATGTATCATTATTTGCTCTACTATTTGTGAGGAAAGAGTGCAAAAAGGGGTTAGGCACAACATTGATTAAGTTGGCGTGGCAGTGGGAACAGAATGTCCACATTTCATTTTTCTCTTTGCTTCCTGTTTGGAGGATGTTTCTAAATGAATGGCCCGGCCCGAAGGTATTGTGTTTCAAACTATTCGCTCTCTCAAATGCCTTAAAGTCTGCGTCATGAAATTTTAAAGTGAAAATCTACCTTCGATCACCATAATATTAAATAAGTTGAAATATCGAAGAACCTTCTCTTAAATTAGACTCATGTAGTTGTGTCTCAATGTAATTCGTTGCTATAATAACACTGTGAAGTTGCGCTCGATCCCCGTATGCCGTCTTCAGATATCCACCAGATATCGCATGTTAGTGATGTCAGTAGAAGAAATGCCATCACGTGAAATCATCTTATATCGGTATCTCTTCATAATACTGTATCGTATTGATGTACATGTATAGGTGGTGGAGACGACTGCAGATGAGGAACATAACACGTTTAGATCAAATTGCGAAATATTTGGAAATAGACGGACTACATACACTTGCCATTCCATACTGTGCCTTTCCACAATGTAATTATTCTCTTAATGGTATAAGATGCATTCCCGTGGGTAGAATTCAATGTCCATATCTTGAAAGGAAGGGATAGTGTTGTAACCCTGACCTTGGCTGATAAGTATGTACCAAAATAATCTCGTACACAATCAATGCTCCAACCAAACCAAGTGTGAAATATATCGTCTGCGGGTGTGAGAGGCGGAACGAAAGGCCTTTAAGGGAACTTGACCACGCAGCGAAGCGGAATATAGGGTGCTTGTTATATCGAATGTAGAGGTTTGTTTATTCCACTTTCACACGAAGTGTCCTTTCGCTTGCGCTAACACCTACGCTAAGCAATATGAAGGAAATTAGTGCACGCGCCAGTAGTTCGTCGCAATGTTTGCTCCGTTCATTTTATAGTCACTTTTTGTACGATGTCACTTTTACAAGGTGCGTCAAAGGCCGCGCCAATAGCTGACGCAGTCATACATCACCGCGGTGACGCCTCATATGCAACGAGCTCATACATATTACATATTTTCTAGAAGATGAAACACATTGAAGTGTAGGAGCACAGTCATGAATAACAACTCCGTCAATTAGCTTGACACCTGCAGCCAGGCTATTTGATTTAATATGACATTTAGTTTGAATTTAATCACGATTGTGGTAGGATGCTTGAATCAAAAACTGTTTTCGTTTGAAATGTTGTTTCATAATAATTCTGAATGCTGTCTAAGTAATGCCTTCATGTTTAATGTGTCGGACCACTAAAGCAGGAGTCACGGATATGAAAATATATTAATCAAGTAATATGGTAATACAAGATTTGAAGAAAAAAAAATACCCTTTTTACGAGGTAAATAGGGATTAACAATGGAAGAGTGTATTTACATAGCTTATTCTCCCTAGAAATAATACAGTCCCTTTAATTCCTGTATTCATCATAAATAAGAAAGGGGAAAGATTCTGACAAAATGATTACATCCCAAATTTCACATCCTATCCACTTTTTTTGGGTATACATCAGCATAAGATGTTAAAGTGTTAAAATCAATGAAGTGCGACTTTTTGTTGCGAATGTCAGAATACCCATTTCATTTATGTCTCTCTCTCTCTCTCTCTCTCTCTATTTCTTTCTTTCTTTCTCTCTCTCTCTCTCTCACACACACACACACACACATTTTCTCCCTCGCTCTCTTTTCTTTCCCTCCCTTTATCCTTCCCCTCTATCCCGCCCCCCCCCCTCTCTCTCTCTAACTTGTCTCTCTAATGTGTCTTTATCTCTCTCCTTCCCAATACTTTCAATACCTCTCTTTTTCTCTATGTCTTTCTCACTCTCCCCAGCTCTCTTCAAGTCTCTTGTTGTATTTTTGAAAAATGTTTCTCCAAGATGATTCATGTATGTCCGGGTTGAAATAGTGGCATAGTTATAGCTTGAGGGATGAAGTTAGCTCCTCCAGACATAAAGTATACAAAGATTGGAAAAGAGCCAAGAAAACCGAGGTACCCCAGAGCTGAATTTTACACTTGTATTTCCTGTTGGTATGAGGAATGATTAGTAACATTTCTTCGATTACATTTAATAACGACCGGTTTATCCACATGACAGGTTGTGAAAGCTGTTGGGAATAAAAGCTAGGCCCATATCGTTTCCATTGTCAAAGTGAAGCATATCAAAGTGGTGTGCATCAGTTTAAACTTTGACCAAATATGCAACACATCTGGCAGCGGTACGTGACGCCAATTAATTCGACAATACACGATGAAGCCTTGATGCACAAACCTACATCGAGCAGAAGAAAATCTGTTTCTCGTTCCTCGTTTCCGTTATGTTATCCTTTGTTTTAGATATTGAGCCTTTTGGAAGTCTAGTATGTTATTTCTTGCCTTAAGATAGGATCTTTTTTTTTTTACACCTCACCATCTTTGCAGTTCCTCTTCTTTCCCTGGACCATTGGCCCCTTCCTATTGGGGATGCCCAGACCCACAAGAGACCCACATACTTGATGTTTGTCAAGTGAATAAGATCAATTTCAAAGACAGGGTGAGAGATGTACAGGTTTGAAATATCACCAATAAGTGTTTTTCTTTTTCTTTATTATATTGTAAGATCATGATGACAAGGGAGAATAGTTTTTAGCTTTTGTTCCCAGCATAGTACAGCTTGATTTCAAGCACATTATAGAAAAAATGTTATATGACTATTCTTACTCGCTGCAACTGCATTTAATTAGTCATTGAATTTGAATGTAGTGGGTATTCTATTGGGAAAAATGGAAAATTTCAATTTGAATTATTAATATTTCATTTTATAGGATCTGGGTCAGATTAACAAGGTGCAAGTCATGATACTGTTTTTTTTAAACAATAAAAGGGCATCGCTTTACTTAAACCGGCACCAAACTCATTGGAAACATCTGACCCTTGTGTTCTGCAGACAATGTGCAATGGGGTACAACAATACAGGTGGCGATATGGACCCTCTGGCTTCAAAGACTCGTAAATAATTGAGAATCAGGAAGATAGCAAGCATGTCCTGCAGCGGTACATGTGATGCACGTCGCCAAGGAGGACGGAACATCCGACCATGCTAAAGCCAAACTTAGAAAATCAATTATCTCTCCCCAGTTCCCCCGAGACAAAAGAGTTCGAAAACAACATAACCTGGACAACTTTGGACTTTCCGGATCAACCCCTATTGCTTGCCAATTATGCTACAGTATCTGGCTTCCGGTTAACGCCTAAATCTTAAATTATTAGGAGCTAGAAATATATTGATCCTCAATAAAGTTTTGGAATATGACGTCATCATTATGATCTCTTTATATTTTGAATGAATCTGTTTAGGATACAGTGATAAAAGTCGTGTAACATAAGTGACTTAGATATCTTTTTCGAATTAAAATTTCCTTGAAAGTACCTAGAAACTAAATTAGAGTACATATATATATATATATATATATATAATCTATCAGGTATTTGGCATCACAGTTCGATAGATTAATATAGATTAAGATAAACAGTCGTTTCCTATATGCTACGAAGATTAAAGATGATCTTAATGAAGGAAAATCTTTCATTGTTCTCCGGAAGTAATTAATCCTGTCATTCATGTCCATTGTGTGACCATGAATTAAAACTTGTTTATGTGTCATTCTGTCATAAATCAAGGAAGCCAACTACCTATGCTTTTGAACATGAGATTAAACTAAACTACCTGACACACTTTTCCTAATGATAATTAGGAAATTACACCACGCCTAATATTGCTTTTGCTAGGAGCTTTTATGGTGATGCTGTCCTCTCAGGTATAGGGGAAGTCCTCACAATACAGTAATAGAAAGGCCAGGACAAGCCAATATGTCATGGCTGTCCAAAGCAAAAATACATCACAGCTTCAGTGATATACACAAGGGCCACATTAACGCCCCCAGTCAATTTTTAAGTAGTCTCTTTCTTTCTCTCCCTCCTCCTCTCCCCCCCCCCCCCCCTCCCTCTCTCTCTTGTCTTTAAATAATCATCACTTGAATTTAAAAAAATCACAGCTAGTGTACTTTGGTATATGAGAGATCGTTATTATTAGAAATAACACAGTCATCTATCCTTTTTGTTTCCTTGACTATTTTTATGATCCTTAAATTTTGAACAATT
Source organism: Heliocidaris erythrogramma (assembly GCA_025617745.1). Taxonomy (NCBI): domain Eukaryota; kingdom Metazoa; phylum Echinodermata; class Echinoidea; order Camarodonta; family Echinometridae; genus Heliocidaris; species Heliocidaris erythrogramma. The sequence continues at coordinate 20,795,874 of CM046853.1, forward strand.
TTATTATTAACAAGCATACTTCAGTGTATTTTGCGTGCATTTATCACATGACTGATTGCATCAGTATTCTCTTCAAAAGCAGATGGTATGTTGCCTTCGAGATCACTCAAATTTTGACATAGAGAAGAAAGAAGTGATGCGAGATAAGCGAGAAAATTTTTGTCCGGAATTTATATTTTAGAGGTTAATCGACGCATCATGCAGAAATACGTAAAACACATCGCAGATAACCAGATATTAGTGCAAGACAGATTTGGTATTTTCCACCACCACACTGTGCAATGAATGACAAGCAAAGTTTGAGACAAATTGAAAGAAGCCAGCAGATTCTGTGCCACATCCGAAGTCAAATTAACACTTTAATGCACCTGTTGGAAAGTGGTGCATACGAGAACCGGTCGCTTCTGTCTCTTCAGGATCACTCCATTGCATCATATCCAAAATGTCGCTTCGCTTCCAGCAGATAAGAACACTAGTTCTTCCATGGTCGCCAGAGATAACGGCGTACCAGTTATCATGGACAGACTAAACACAGCTTCCGGCGAAAATGAACTTTCTTCGACACTGACTGAATGTTTTTAAATTGCCCTCACTTTACCCCCATTAAATCCTTTGCGTTGCCCTCACGTAATGTAGGTCATTTTAGGGAGTTTTGATTTATTTTAATTATGATCTTTCTCAGGTATAGATAAGGAAGCTGCTCGGTTGATTGATGGCATTAAAGGCTTTCCAACAGAAGAGCCTGTAGATACCACAGTTTGTAGGACATCGTCTAACATAATTTCACATAGCTGTATAACAGAAATTTGTGCTAACAATTAAACTCGTACAAATGATTCTGGTTATTTTCCCCTTCCCCAGCGCTGCGGTTAACTTAGTTCATAATAATGATAATATTATTCATTCACCTGAGTATTTGAAAGAGGCTAAACTAGTTCATGTCTTCAACGTTCCAAATATTCCTTTTTTGTAGAGTATGATTATTTTAAGTAAATTGACAGATTCAAGCTGAGGTGAAAGTGAATCAGCCTTAATAGAAAAACATTCTTTCAACCGGAATACGCATGGGACTGCAGTATAATGCAGTCAATTTGTACCAATTTCGTCAAATATATTTTGGATGACATAGCAAGCTATCATGTTGTAGAATTCGATAGATGTGCGGTTAAACGTGTGATGGCGCTGAATGTTTACTTCATATCCGCCAATAAAACTTGCACTTTTGCCGATTTGGACGCGCGTATGTGGCCTTCAAGAGAGCTTAGGGATGTTAGGATGGGTACGAAAAATATAGAATCATATCTTTCGTTATCTATATTGAACTTTAACATTTAGATTTTTTGGAATTATGTATCTACCAAACAGTTGAATTATTCCATGGAGACCAATCCTAGTTCCATGATGCAGGCCAACTTTTTCATGTCAATGTCCGATATCATTGTTGGTGGGCTAACTGGCTTGAACGATACCTAATATTGCAAATCAAAGTGATTAGAAATAAACATCCACTCTCTTCATTTTTAGTCAAAGACATATTTGGTTTAAATGTTTTATCAGTTTCATTCATCATTTTCAGTCTAATATCAAAATTATATGGGATAAGTATCATATAAAGATGTTAATTTGAATGCATTCTCCCACTATAAGATCCTCACCGTCGTAATTATGGTAATACTGTGTTCCAATTTGTCCCAAGCCCAGTATCCGAGTTAGACAAGAATGAGTTAAAATGATATATCAAATCGAGACACAGACTGTTTCTGAATTGCTTATTCACTGCATCTCTTTTATATTTATAAAATTATATCCCCCCCCCCCCCCCCCCCCCATTTACATGTATGTCACAGACACCTTGCCAAAAGGCCAGTGGAACTTATTCCTGTAATAAGAAGGGCAAGGAAAATTTTGGATTGGAGGGGTGAAAAATTATATCTGCGTGAACATACTTTCGAAAATGAACTCACTCTGGGCCATTGGGAGCAAAGGCTTTAAAGAGAAGATCAAGTTGGCTTTATGAGAAGTAGAATAATTAAAGAAACAGATAAATGAAAGCTTTAGCAAAATCGAAAAAAAGAAATATGAAAGTTATGATTTTTTTTGAAGTTGTAATAAATCGACCACAAATTAGAAACCCCGTGACACATTTCGCTAGGTCCTCTCCAAATTGCCCTGTGCTAAAAGAAATCATTTCCATTTGCTTCAAAGGAAATATTTATCATGCATGCACTCTAAAAGTAATCACTGCACATATGTTTAAAAAAAACATGTACGAAACAAATCTATTCCTTCATCAACAACTAAGAAAATGACAATTTATGAAAATGGAAGAGGACCTCGCAAGATACGTCAAGGGGTTGCCAATTTGTGTTTGATTGATTACAACTTCAAAATATTCATAACTTTCTTATTTCTTATCGGATTTTGCTCAAACTTCCACTGAACTGTTTCTGTCATGGTTCTACGTTAATCCAAAATCCAAAATACCAAGGTAGACTTCCCATTTAAGTTGGAAAAAAGGGCAAACCATGAAATGTCCCTCTTGCCACTCTCCTACTGGTCTCTCTATTGGCCACTAGGTCCAAGTCCCAATGGGCTAGCCTATGGGACTATGTAGATGACTATGTCAATGGCAATCTATCTAACACAATAACGTCACAAGGAGAAACAGATTTGATTAAACCAGAGAACAATCAATATCTTGCAGAATGATTAATTTTTTCCGTCACCATTAGCCCCAGACCCACCCATAAAGCCCTACGGGGAAAAGTTCTTAGAACAATCTCTTGCTGACATTTTCATTGGGCATGATGATGGTTTAGAACGGATGTCGGAGAGGACATCGTCTGTTATATCAGCCATCTCACCAAGCCTTAGCAGCATGAGGCTCATTCACACAACTGTACAAGCATCGTCATGTTACTAATAGTAATGATAACGTTAATGATATTATTAGTATAATAATGATAATAATAGTAATAATAATGATAATGATAATAATAATAATTTGGTCTTATTTACCCGTGGTAGCCAAGTCAGTATCAAAATGATCAATATTGCTCTTCTTGAGGGCCCTGCTATTGCCCCAGCATTGCCAGGTACCCATTTAATACACCTGGGTTGAGACGGGCAAATTATGGGCAGATCACCTTGTAAGCACCGAGCAAAGATCGAACCTGGGACCTCTCGTATGAGAGTGAAGAGCCTCCACCAATAAACCACCGTGTTAGGACGGGAGTTGCAAAGAACCAACGACATTTATCGCGATTTTACTGACATCGCGAAGTTTTTCTCAGCACCTACGATGTTCATCGCGATTTATTTTGCTTAAATTGCGATGCTACTTGAAAAATGTCTTAACATTTGTGCAATTTGGCGTAGTTCCCAAGCAACATCCCTAAGTAACCTCACGATGTTATCAAAATCGTGATATTTGGACCGTGGTGTGAAAGGGCCTTTGGACAAATTTCAGCCGCTATTGATTAAGAATCACAATAAGCTCTTTACCGTCCGTCTGTCGTCAAGACGTCCTAGATTCTTCCTTTACCTGTATCATCCCTAGGGGAGAGTACCATCGGGTTAGGAGGCATGCGGTCAGTGCCATGTACATACACCTGCGAGTCTATAGAAAAGGAATTAAAAGAAAGATGGAAAGACAGACACTAGAAGCATGATTATGATCATCATATTTATGAATTGAGTCATGAGCAGTTGAACAGTTCATGCCCCCATTGCAATAACTTGGTAAATTAGGAACTCATGACTACATAAGGAGAATATGTTCTTGGGGTGCCTATATTTTTCCTTTCTCTATCACGAGAATCACTTAGAAAGTACTTGCCATATCTTGAAAGATACGTTAGAAGGGAGAGTAGAAGGTACTAGACCAAGAGGGACGCCGAGAACCAACTTGGAAGAGAGAACATTAAGACCTAGAGTGGAAAAACACTTCAAGAGTGCACTAGAATGGCACGGAACAGAGATGTGTGGCAAAATGCTGCAATCAACCTCCGAACCCGGAAAAGATACCATGAGAGATAGTTATATTGACCAACACTGTCATATCGACCATTTCAATGATATTCACTGTTAATCAATTCTTCGTAGTGCAACTAACTTTTGTTCGAATATGTTGAAACATAGTCATGATAGTTCATTTTGTTTGAGTATCATCATGTGAATTTAGCTGATAACATGAAAAATAACATATCCGGGTAATAATGGTTGTTTGCGTATCATCATGTCAATATAGCTTATAACATAATAAGAAACCGATTAATAATGGTAAAATGAAATGATGCAGGGCTAAAAATGGAATGGATGATCAAGGATGAAACATAATAGAATACAACATTGGAAAACCTGAAATGTTGGAGGGGCAGCCTCCAATATTATTTAACAATAATGGTGGGCTCACGCACAGTAGATTGGTTTGGTCGTAAACTTGGGGCAACACAGGAGACACATGAAACAAAGTTTGTCAACAATTGGAAAAATATTACTATGTCTGGTGTAAAATTGCCAAAAGTCAATATGTGCATAATTATGTACCTGTGGGACGACGGTGTGTCGTTTTCATCTGTTCTAAAGGGAAGAAATTAATAATGAGGAGTTGTAATTTTATCTTTTGTTGGGTATGAATATGAGAGAATGCATTAAAAGAAACGACCCTGATACTTTTTTTTTTTAGTTTTTCGGATGTAGACTTGCAGGTTTACCGTGGATCCCATCTAGGTTCATCCCTACTCGAACCTCAAAGGAAGTGAGTCGATCAAGACACCGCAGTTTCGTCTACGGGAGTCAAATTGAACCTATTAAGACAAAGTCAAGGCCACTGAAGAAGCTTCACCTAATATGGTATGCCTCCTGGTAGAAATACATCAGGTTTTATGAAAGACTCGAATAATGGGCTATAAGTGAATGGAAATCAAGACTTACTATCCTGTGACATAAGGATATGGTATTTATTTCACATCGGGGGTCGTGAATAATGCGTTGATCAAACTTAAATCCGTGCGCCACTTGTGGGTTTCTATTATCGGACGTGACCAAATCGGACGAGAGGCCACTTTAAAGCCCTCTCCTGTTTCTAAATTATTACTATAATAGACATCACAACAGCAACTAGGAGTATTGCAGTGTAACAGTTTGCTTTCAGTATTTATAATTTAGAAAAAATATTTAGAAAAACATGAAAACATTTTATTTGATAGTGAGGACAGTCGTTAACAATTAACATAAAGCAATTTCAAATCTCAAAACCTGTATATTTAGAAGCGAATTAGAAAGTAATATTTGTTTCTTTCAAAACATAACCAAAATATATCTCTCCCAATCAAGAACCAATGATCTACACAGAGAGAAAAGAAAACAATCTCAATGTACATGACGTATTATGAGCGCCACGTACACAATAATAAATGGATGTATTGGAGAATGTACATCTTGGATACATTATGCCCGTTGCATATGGAGCGTCACTTACAGACGTAATGTTGCGTCAGCGACCGGTGCGGTGTTTGACGCGCCATAATGAGAGAGACATTGTATGCAACAGTGGAAACACTGCTTCGAATTATTGCCGCGGCCGCATGCGCTAATTGCCTCGATAGGCTTGGACGGCTAAAGTAATATGAAATGATGCCTTGTGTGCAACAGGTACAAAACTGTCATTGTAGATAATGGTCTAGATCGGCAGTAGTGATCTTCAAGATAATGAACCACTTGGCTCAGGTACATACACTATTCCTTTTCTTGGCAGCAGGTTATAGTTTGTCGACAATCGATCTACCGTGACTTACGTCAGAGATTTCAAGATGTCTTGATTATCGAGGATAACTGATTGTCTTGAAGGAATATCATATCCATCTTAATTTTCTAAATGTTTTAAGCCTGACCTCATAATTTTTTGGCATTTGGAAGTTTTCATTCAATTTGGATGTATGAATATTGCATTCAACTCATATAGACCTTGACGTAATGGTGAAGATCTGAAATGACAGAATTATTAGTATTATTGCATTCACTTTCATTTAGGAATTTGTTCAGAGTTAGGCTGCACTTTCACATTGTAATTTGATTGTCCTTTCATCACTTTGCTACGTTAGTTTTAAAGAATTTACAAAATGCAAAAATTAACTTTTAGTGAGTTTATACTGCCTTTTCCAAGCAACAAACTACATTGATTGACTTGGTAGCCAGAAATGCTGTACGAATTATAGTCATAAGGCTACAAAATAGAGGAAAAATAAGAATAACTATATATACTTCTTCCCCTGTGTATATAGTGAGAATACATACAGTAATAGATATTGACACGAATGGTTTCTTGAGAATACAGAGACGCATGCTTACGGATGTAGGTGTGGAGCTCTAATAAAAACCCAAAATAAACTACACATTTGGTTTCATATTGTTTATAGAAATATGAAATATTGATTTTAAAAAAACATTGACTTTCCTGAGAAATATGTTTTTGATAGTGAACTCGCACTAACTAGGTATCATACAAACATCAAATTGATTGACGTCACAAACGCAGCACCCAAGAGCATTAATTTAAAAATAATGCGCTTTATTGCTATTTTTAGATAGTAAGAACATTCGAGACTACACTAACCATATAATTGCGTTTTTATATAAAAATAGCATTATTAATAGAATATCGATCTGCAAAATCAAGTACTTTCTCGTATCTAGCATGTTTGGAAATGTATTTAGATGCATGGCTGAACTCTGATTCTGTGTTGGCTTATATTATGCATTTAAAAGAAATAACTAATAACTACTTTCGTCCCTTAATTTGTCTCAAATATATTTTTTTCTAAAATTGTTTGCAAAGTTAGAACTCTATTTCAGTTTTAATATGATCATGAGAAAATAGAATTAACATGAGAACAGGCCATTAATAATAGATGGCAAAGGGGTCAGAATAGTCCATGATGAATGGTTGGAGATGATCATGCCATTTTTAATTGATAGCACCAATCTCAAGAACACAGTTCACACCTTTTTTTAAACAGAAATCAAGATAAATAAGAAATAGTTTGTTTTGCCAACGGCGAAATTACCGACTTTCCTTACCACAGAGGTTCCGCAGCAGACGTCTTAATTTCCGAATGTCTTTGATAGGCTTCTTCTCATAGTGTTAGGATGTCCTTGCTCATTTTAATTCAATGTGAAACAAATTTAATTTATAACTGTTGTTTAAACCCTCATGTTAATAGCACGACCGCAAAGACTTTCAAAAATCAACTTAAGGTAATTTCAATTTCAATCTTTTGACACGTATCATAATTCCAACTTGATTTCTATAGGGAGCATAAAAGAGTATTAAAATTGTTCTTGATATTATAATTCTGAAAATCTTTGCGTTCATGTTTAATGTTAAATGTTCAGGACTACGATAACATTCACGAGAATGCAAATCATATTCTGATCTTTGCACCTTTAAAACAGCTAAACTGCAAACACAAAAACTATCTTATGAAAGTACAATTGATTTGAGAGATTTTGTTTTAATAATTTATTTTCCATTTGTGGGATGCAACACCTTTGTCAGCAAGACTGTTATTTCTCATATATAGGGGACTATTAAATTTGAATACAAAAATAGGAGTAAAAGTACTATTAATATTCAAACCATCATCATGCATGGTGCAACCGTACGGTGATATATATACACTGTTGGTCATAATGGTAGCATAATTTTTTTTCTACCTTTCGTACAACAATACGAGTCATTTTTTTGCAAAATAAAGCTTATATCTTCACCGATTTTATTGATAAATCTGTTCTCAACATATGAAATAAAAAATATAAGACAAAAATTAATTCATACAAACTTTATACACTGGTTTAAACCACTTTTGACAAACACAATCATCCAGCCCTTCTATTCCTTGAAAAAATGTATCGTTTTTGGTAAATGTTTAACCATGATAATTTTATCGTGAAAAATAAAATCTTGGGATCTTTTGATGATTGAAGGGAAGTGTTCCTCTTTTTAATCTTGTTGGGTCATTTAGTACCTGGTATGGCCACCTCTGGCACGCACCAGTGCCTCCACACGCCGTGGCATACTGTCCACAAGGTTGTTGATGGTGTTCAAGGACAGTGCATCCCACTCTTCGGTCAGTGCCTGGGCTAACTCCTGCACATTTTGAGGATGATTGTTTCTCTCATTGATGGCACGGCCCAATGCATCCCAGGCGTGCTCAATGGGGGTTCATGTCGGGGGAACAGGCAGGCCAAGGCATCTGCTGCACGTCCTCTGCGTCAAGGAATTCCCTCACCAGACGTGCCCTATGTGATCGAGCGTTGTCGTCTTGGAGCTGAAAGTTATTGCCATATACTCTTCTCGCGTATGGAAGACAATGGCGTTCCAGGATATCGCGGTACACGACGGCGTTGACATTTCCTTCAGGTGCTGCCAATGGCGTTTTTCCGCCATAATGTATTCCGACCCATACCATCACTCAGCCTCCACCTGCTTGATTGGTTTCCTGGACACAGTCATTACGGAAGTTCTCGCCCCACAATCGTCGAACCCTCTGCCTCCCATCGGTGCGGTCAAGGATGTACCGGCTTTCATCAGTGAAGATTACATGGCGCCAGTGACCAAGCTGCCATCTCCTGTGCCTCCTAGCCCACTGGAGTCGAGCAACCCGGTGGCGAACAGTGAGACGTGGAACCTTGGTCATTCGCCGAGCTCTGTAGCCATGTTGGACAAGTCTCCTGTTTACGGTTTCCCGTGAAACGTTCACTCCGAAGTGCCTCCTCCACAAGTGGCAAAGACGACTCGCTGGCATTCTCCGGTTCCTACGGCACATGTTCAGCAGTTGACGGTCATCCCGTGCGGATGTTCTTCGTGGTCGACCTGTAGATCTCTCTGGACTCAAAGTACCCGCCTCTCGATGTCTTCTGAGGATGCGGCACACACAACTCTGCGATAGTCCAAGAATATCTGCGATGTCGGCCTGTGTCCGTCCATTCCGTCGGAGTGCAAGGACCCTCTGACGAATTGCAAGTGCCGTTGGGCGAGGCATAGTGTAAGGAATCAATGTACCAAATTTGGTAGGAATTGATCAAGCTAACTCTGAAAACGGGCTGTTAACACACGTAGGCTTTCTGCACGAAATGGACAGCAAAACAACAGCAGAAAGGAGGCTCTGCTTTTCATAGCACCAAACAATAAGATAGGCCACGTTATGGAATGTTTCACTTGACCGACTTTTACCTCGACAATACAAAATCATTATGTAATCAATGAACCTGGTCAATATTATCTATTTAGGCTTTTAAATATGATTAAATCAACGGATGACTATGAAAATACGAATTATGCTAACATTATATATACTCGAAAATATAGGTAAATTCAGACATATAACCGTGATAACCTTAGATGAATCTACATATTTTGAGATTTAAAAAAAATTAGGATATATAGCCTGGTCGATCTACTACTGAATTTATGTGTCTAAATTTACCTGCATTTTCGATTATATGTCACCCGTACCATAAGCATGCCTTGATTATACCTTTCAATCTTACTTTTACTCCTATCTTTGTTTACATTCTTAAAAAAGCTTTTATCCCTTTCCCGCATCACTAATAAGGGAAAGCATGCATGATGAAAACGGCCTAGACCCCGGTGTAGATGCAAACTGCAGGCGAAAGAATATTATCGTGGAGACCCAAATTTAGTATCGGTACTGATTCATATCTTGCTTCCCGCGGATTAACCTCGTACTAAACATCATCCCTCTTTGGGATCTTCCTTACCCCTTCTATATCCCACCTCCTTCCAAACCCACTCTTTCTCTCCACATATTCATATAACTATATACATTTATGAATAGATATATATATATAGTGTTTTCGTCAGTAATATTGATTATCTATATACAGGTTGATTTGGTCCTTGTCATGTTGATTTAATCTCGTTCTCATCTAAAACTACAATGTAGAATTATAAATTCTCGTTATCTCTTATTTGACAAGAATGCTATAGTCATTTTTATTAGTAATACTTTGCATATATTTTACTATTACCATGTTATTATTATTTTTTGGTATTATTATCACTATTATTACCCACGCCGATGAAATCGGCAGGGTTATTACCCACGCCGATGAAATCGGCAGGGTTATGTAAAGGGCTCCGTATGTTTGTTTTTTTTTTTGTTTTTTTTTTGTTTGTTTGTTTGTTTGTTTGTTTGTTTGTGTACAAGATAACAAGAGAACGGGTGAACGGATTTGCACCAAATTTTCAGGGAATGTTCAGAATGTGACAGGAAAGAATCGATTAGATTTTGGTGATGATTGGTTGACCCCTGCACATTCTGTGTGACCTTGAAGTTTTGACCCTGTAGTAAAGTATAGGAACTTCAGTTCAGATAGTGACAGGAAAGAAACTAGAAAGTTTGATGACCCCAAACTTCGCCTGCCGATGCAGAAATATTTTGGCCAATCAAAACACTCATTACTTCGTCTCACCAAAAATCTATTTCAGGTTTATGAATTTTAGAAGACTTTTAGACCCATTATTTGCTATTTCACTTCAAATCCGCACGAGCCTGCAATGAATATTCAAAGCCAACATATCCCAGCAACAAGGGATTTTTCGCGCTTGAACTATACTCTCGTTGCGAAATCGAAAGCGGCTAGGTATACGGTAAACGTATAGCCTAGCACGTCTAATTTCTCCTATTTCTTATCTTCTGTGCATTTCTGTTTATTTTCCCCGGTTCTTTCCACTTTGTTGTGGAAGTTTTTGTGATTTATTTTATCCTGGTGGACGTGTAGTACGTGATTTTAATTGTTTTCGGTGAAAATCTGGTGCGTTTGTTCGACGTGAGTGAGTCTATCGCACTCGCGAGTGTTCGCGTGTGTTGATCTGAGTGAGTGGCTGAGTAGCTGTAGTGTACGTACATAACTATACACAGCACTGTCGCGGAGTGCCTGGGGCCGGCTGACTGTAGTACTGAGTGAGTAAGCTCTGTGCCTCGCATGCACGTCATTTTGAAGTCGAGATCCAACTTCTTTTGTCGTCATATTTATTTTATCCAAGCCCGATGAAAAAAAAAACAACAACCCGAATTGCAATGTAAAGATAGAACATGATTACTAACACTGACATGACTGAACCAAGGCCGTACGCAGCGGGGAGGGGGGGGGGCAGTTGCCCCCCCCCCCCCAGAAATTTCAAAATCATACTTTTTTTTAATCGGGTTTTAGACTTCAAGTTATGGGTTCCTTTGAAAGCGATCATCTTGCCCCCCCCCCCCCCCCCAGGAAAAAAAATTCTGCGTACGGCCTTGGACTGAACACTGAATACAAATTGCTAACATTTTTTTTCTCACCACGCCACGCTCTCTGACATGTCTAATCAATTACTTTTAGGGGAGGGATGTTTCAATAATAAAATATATTTTTCAGAAGAATTTTTTCAAGGGTGGGGACACACAAAGCTATGACCTGGATATGGCAAAAAAAATTTTTTTTTGGGGGGGGGGGGGGAGATGTGCCTCTTGTTATCCCCTTTGAATGGCTACTGCTTACAAAAATAATCGCAACAAAACAAAACCTATTGGGTTAAGGCGTGGGTCTGCCGCCTTTGACGGCCTTTCTAGTTATCATTATCAGTATGTTATTATTATTATCACTATTATTATCATTATCAGTATGTTATTATTATTATTATTATTATTATTATTATTAGCATTACTACATTATTTCATACGTTAGGGCGAATCCTATCAATGAGGTTTATTCCGTCACAATAGAAATTCGACGTTAAGGTGAAAGCAACCTTGCGTTAAGGCGAATGATAACAATAGGCTGAGATAAAAAGATTCGCCCTAAAGTCGCAATAAGAGTAATTATTATTGTTATCATTATTATTATTATTATTATTATTAATATTACTATCATAGTCACCATTATCATTATCATCATTTTTATTTCCTTATAATCATTATCATTATCATTCGTCTAATTAACATGAAATAGCCGGCTATACAAAAAAATATTCTGTTGTTTATTATTATTATTATTAATTTTCTTGGCCCCGATTGATTTTAATCCCAAATGTTACAACAAGTGGAATTAATAGGGACAGATCTTTTACATCTTAACATATTTGTTAAATCAATGTTATCGAAAAATATCTTATTAGCGTGATTATATTGCTAATCTCTTCCGATATATTTGTTCAAAAAACATATAGAATTATCACATGAATGCTTTTGTCTTGTCTGAACAAAAATACAATATCTGCATGCTGAACAAGTGGTCCGCTCAAAATGCTTCTTATTCATAGATTTGACCTTAATCATTTTTAAGCCAGAAAAATTCAATCCATATGCCCTACTTAGATATGTTCTAAATATATGTTATATGATTTCTCTCATACCAAGTCCAAGATAAGCGTGCATGTAATTCGGGTGGACTGCAAAATGTGAACCTCTCTATACTATATGCTATATGTTGTGACTCTCTCTCTCTCTCTCTGAGTGACGGATTCAGGATAATTTTTACCAAGGGGCATATGGTATGTTAAATATTCATTTCTCGTCCGCCCTATGAGGCTCTCGAGGACGTCACGAAAGTGGAGGGGGCAGGGTATGATCGGGGCGGGGGGGGGGGGGGGGACTACACCGCACCCTTATTACGAAATATATTTAAACATTTCAGACTTGCTCAGTGGCGTATAACGTTTGCTTTAAGAAATACAGGCCGGTTTCTCTCTCTCTCTCCCTCTTTCTCTCTATCTTTGAGGGCGATTATTCAATTCATTTGTTTCCCCAATCCCGTCATAACAGGGGGCCCAGACACCCTCAACAGCTGATGTGGTTTTCGCTAATTTCCGGTTGTTCGTTACAAAAAAGTGTTTGAATAGCTCATTTAAACAATGCCTTTTTCGTTGTTTTTTTTTTCAAGATTTAAATGGGAAAACACCATGATTTTACTCACATATGTACATCTGCCACATGAATCATCAACATATGTTGTTATTTTACTCGTTTCCTCATATTTATTAAAGCAGCGATCTGTTCGATAATGTGGAAGCTTGCAATCTTTCACTTTCCGATCGGTTAACCTTGACAACTGCAAACTTGAGAGAACGCAGTTGTTCCACATCTCTCGATTCGGGGAACAGTGATTCCCCTTCACAATCCTCTGAATGCGTAGATTAAACCTAGACCCGGCTTAGAGATATCCCCATCTGGTGTGGATATTATCAAATCTTTTCGAGAGGTACCACTTATTAAGTAGATTAAGGTATAGAGAGACATACGTCTAAGTACAAACATTTATCCAGTTTCATAATAACATGAATACATGGCGGATCAGTCTGTCATCTTCATGAGAAAGTGAACACATTTTTTTATCGAGTAACTGATGATCATGACTGTCATTAGAATTTATCCGAATATTTAACATGTTTAAGGCGAAATGAAGAGAACATAATCATGTGTTTCAAGATTTATTTAATGATGATAATCTGATGCTACTAGATCAGTTGAAGGCAAGTTGGTATGTCACTGAATCTATAGGATATAATAATTGCTTTACTTTTGAGCTACCAATCCCTAAAAATGGAACTCTTATACTTATATAGAATGAAACAACGAGAAATACGATGAAAACCTAGTTTATAAAACGCTATCGTATTGTACCTTTTCATTGGTGGTGTCGTAATTTTCGTATCTGCTATATCTTCCATTATACTTAGTCATTCAAACATTATGATTACATTCATGTACATATTTGTTCTTCATTTTTAGAACAAAAAGTCTATTCGCCATATTAATCCAAAAATCCAGTTTGAGTGACGATAATGTTTATGCATAATAATGATAATGATCGTCTCTCCGTTCGGTTATTCGATATATTTTTACTTTACCAAACGAATATCTATAGTTACCCAAAACTTAAATAATAACTTATCACATAATTATAATACATCTGAAAGTATTTATTGTTACTAATACATAAATTTAAAAGAAAAAGAATAGTTTTAAACTAGTGTAAACTGCAACAAAGAGAATACCCAATGTTGGGTGCATTCGAAGTCTTTCGAACTACCAGCCGTAAATTAAGTCATATGCACAATTACTTTTAATTGGGAGCGACTCGTGGAAATAAATACATCTTACAAGAGAACATGTGTTTTCCATAATATCAACCCATATCGGATTGAACGTTGAACGTTTGCGGGCAATTTCTAATTGATAACTTCTCTCTGAACGTGCCTGTAGCTATTAAAAATCAAGAAGATTTATCATCCAATTACCGTTGATATCAATTAATTACTTTCGGTATGCCAATATTCCATATATTGACACTCATGCGACCCTTCGGTACAGTTCACATTCTATTTTTAAATTTTGAAATATAAAGATAACAATATCGAATCTTAACATGTATCCAATCAGAACGGCCACTTTGCTGTTCATATCCCGCTGTATTGTGCCGATCGTACTTGAATATTTCCTCCTTAAATTGGCAATATCTACTTACCAGGTCCACCTAACTGACTTTTAGTGTGCTAAATTTTCCATTAAAGAGACAGACGAGAAAGTCTACCCAAATTTTTTTTTTTTTCAAATAAAAAATTCTAAACCCAATGGTTAACGTGGTTGTGAAAATATGAAATGAAATGTAGGTTTGTATTATGTGTGCAACTTATTGCACAAAATGATGCCCATATTCCAGCTATACCATTTAAACCATACATTTAGGGACTGGTGAGGTTTTCAATGGAAAGCTATTTTAAAAACAATGAAGAGTGAACATATAAAAATCATCAATATACATTGGACAGGGAGCATTGCTATGCCCCTAGCTGTTTTCGTCTAGGTTTCCCTTCTCTTCTAGTCACGAAGAATGTTTCTCCTGCGATAATAATTATGTACGGTCATGTAGGTAAAAACTTAAACTTGTTATCAATGACAAGTTACGACAGTTGTTATAAGCTACTCAAATTATTGAATTTGATTGGCTAGGAACAAAGTAATAGAAGTCAATTAAAGGAGAATTAAGCCCTGATTACAAATTTACTTATATTGGAAGGTGTAATATATTCCTATTTATTGGCCTAAATCATTTTCTAATAAGATATCAGAAAAGGGTATAAATAAAGATATTCCAACACCCGGTATCGTCTCCAACTCATTTACATGGGGGCTGCCATTTTCTTGCTGATTTGGATTTGTACATGAACCATTGAGAAATGTTCCAGTCAGGAAGATATTTTGAATCCAAATCCTAAATTGATTTTCTTCATTACCTAAAATCCCATATGTGACGGAAAATATAAAGTGGGTGTTTACATGTATTATAAAAATTAAATCTTTATAATGATACTTTTAAATTGTCTGGTTTTGCTTAACAAAAATCTATTTTCTTGGGTTTGCCAAACAGAGCAGAACATAATATATGCAGCATGCATTCTGACTTTTCAAGTCCATTATCCGAAAGCAGGTGAATGCATAGTTTGCCGCTATAGATGCTCAGGGAAGAAGCATCCATAAAATTTGAATTAATTTGCTCCGTCCCATACGCCCAGTATCGAGAAAATAGATTTCTATTAAGCGAATATCGATTTTCAACAGAAATATATAAGGAAATCTTCAGTTTAAAAATAAATTGACATATCTATTCTATATTTTTAATCTCAAATGGGTTTTTAATTTTGAAAAAGGCAATTGAGCATTTGGATTAAGAAAATCTTCTTGTACACATAAACAAAATGGCAGCCCCCATGTGCTGCTATAGCAGACGATACATATTGCTAGCAGATGGTAAATTTTGCTCAGAAAAAATTGATTCGTATCGATCTCGTATATTTTGACGCGAAGCCATATAGTCTAACAAGTAGGAATAAATAACACCTTTGAACACTATCGTCTTTATTTTTGAGCGTAATTCTCCTTTAAGGATGGGGATGAGATGAGATGTATGGAGAACGAAAACATAATTAAAAGAGGATGGAAAGTAGAAAGTTGAACTGTGTTGAAGAGATATTAGGGAAGAGTTAGGCAGCGGGAATAAGATGCAAAGTTCAATTCTAATATTATGTGTGGGGATAGAGTGAGGGAGGTTCGCATACTTCCTGGCTAGTCGACGTTGACAGCTAGAAATGATATGTAACCCAATAACTTACATGATTTATGGAGAGCGTAAAATGAAGTCAGCTTATATCCCCAATCCCAAATATTTCGTGCTCTCTCTTACTCGATCTCTGTCTCATTAATTATCTGTCTACCTGTCTGACTACCATCTCTCTGGCTGCTACCCCCTTCCCAAAATTGAATTTGATTTTTTTTTTCTTTCTTAATTTTCTAGCTGATATTATTTTTATATCATATCTCAAACCCGCTTACACAGACACACGCGCCCCTCCCAAAGACGTCTTGGGCGGCTCCCCCCCCCCCTCTCTCTCTCTTTCTTTTTTTTCTTTCTCTCTCTTTCTTTCTCTCTCTCTCTTTCTGTCTCGCTCGCACTTACACTCTCTAACTTTTTCTCCCTCTCGCTCTTTGTTTCCTTTGTGCATGTCTCTTTTGTCTCCTAATTTCTTCACTTCACCCTTAGAGAATGCGATGAGGGTTTAGCCTGAAGGGTAAGAAGATCGAGACTCATCCGGTCTATAGAGACCCTTAGGGTGATATAGATTCCCATTCGCTATTGACCATTACTCATCGTCCATTTTGATTTAATGACGAAACTCGAAAGACCCATCTCAAACATGTTTTAAAGGTTAAAACAAACAATACGAATACATTTGTCGATATTTTCCTCAAAATTGCATCATATCAGTGGAGTAACATGAAGACGTTATGTAAACTGCGGATTAGGGGGGGGGGGTGGGGTGGGGAGTGGACATGGGTTTTACAAGATGGAACGAGTGAGAGGGAACAAAATAACCTAGCGGGGAGAGCGAGGAAGAGGGGTATTATCATCTCCCCTCCCCCCTTTCTCTTCCTTTTTCCTACCCAATAAGGGCACGTGACGGTGTGCCCTTCGTAGCTACGCCACTCTGCATTACCTATAATATCCCCTCTTATCAAAGGTAGATTAAAACCTGTAATTGAGGCATTCACAAGCATTATATCAAGGTTGTTGTCAAGACTTCGCCAAGAAAATACAAGGGAACCTTTAATGTTACTGTCTTAAGATTATACCTAATCATTCCCTTGTCATCGGGTGTATCCCTCGTGATTACATGAACTTCTACTTGACTTGGAGCTTAAATTGTCCGTGAAAAGCTCGGGATTCTGTGCTATAAAGGCATCATGACTCAGGAGTTGATAATATATGGCTCGAATATCAAGAAAACATGCATCATCGACGCATCTTCATTATAACTCGTCACCGTTGAGTGAAAAGATGTAAAGCCTTATCTGATTTTGTTTCTTCTACTCCTTCTCCTCCCTCCTTCTGATTATGAAAACAGTCATGTAGTAGCCGTTTTCATTTTAGGGTACGCTTGCTTTTTTCAAAATTATCATTTTTCATTCTTTATAACTTTCAATTACGTCCCACAGACATTATACCAAGATTCATTATGTTGCGTCACTTGATGCAAATAATTTGACGTTTATTAGCGCTTTCCTTGGATTGACTTAAATTTTGTTTGAACTTTTAAAGAGAGAACGTCACTTCCCCCGATTCCTTGGTCTTTCTTCAGAGATGCGGTGTGTGTTAGCTCCGATGGTTATCATCAAGAGGTTTTGTTAACTCTTTGACTGAAAGAAGATATGGATTAACCCATCATGTGAACTCTAAAAATACACCTGACGGCTGTAGGATACCTATAAACCAAGTTACCTGTGTACGTGAGTTGGGGTAGAGGTACACGTACGTACAGACCCCCTGGTTTTATTCCCATTCCCCTCCCATCCAAGTTTAGAGATCTAATTTCCTCAATTAGTCGTCTACCCGGGGAGCATCTCCTGATGTCTGGATGCGTGTTTTTAATCAAATATATAGCTTTCAAAAGAATAAAAATGAAGAAAGTATAAATGATGAAAAAAAAAATGAGAACAGAGGTAAGTATATCTAGATAAAGTCGACGGTGCCTTGAATGTTGATGCCAACTTTGAATGAAAACGGTCCGAGTTTCCATGGTGGCCGTGACATTTTCCGAGATATATTTTTTTCTCATACAATAAACATTTTAGGGTGAAAATCATTATATTAATGAAGTTGGGATCTAAGGTCATTAAAGTTGACAAGAGCGTAGGATTCTCAGAATATATTCACCTGAACGCGTTGTTCCATTCCCCTTTTTAATAGTATTCCTAATTTATCTGAATGTGCTTGTATTTTTGATATTCGAATCCATCCAATTTTGCCCAAATCTTCCTTCCCCCTTTTTTTTCTCTCTCTGTCTCTCTCTTTCTCTCTCCCCTATCTCTCACTCTCTCACTTTCATTCTCTTTCTCTCTCTTTCTCCACCATTTGCTATTGTCCTTAGGCCTATCTGCATGTAGCGCTCAGTATTTTTCAACATGAAAAGTATTTTATTTTTTTTAAATTGATGTTGTTAATACTAACCTTTTCATCTCTTTGTAGAAAAAACAAATCTTTTTCCGACCTAGAAATTATATTCTTGACCACCACAAACATTTATTCTTGGCTGTGGAACCTAAGAAAATAATCGTTAAATAAAAGTTTAACATCGTCACGCGGGAAACAAAGGACCGAGGTATGCCAACTTTGTTTGGACTATAGGCTAAAATATTGTTTCAATAGCAACTGCAATGCCCCCGTAATATTATTTTGTTCCTATACAATGTCTATGTAAAATGTAATCCCACATTGCTAGACGGAGGGGGAAACTACATTTTATTTTGTTTTTTAAAATGTATTTGACTCGGTTATACCCAAAGTTCGTTGACTCATGTTTTAGATGGGATTGGGGTGGTAGTAGTCCCATATTATGATCAGAATCCCACAATCCTTTTCGCTGATGTAATAAGACCGACTCGACGCCACTTCTAAACATCGAACTTTATACAGAAGCTCACTGCATCTGAGGATATGAGTATTATCTAATATTACTCATGTTCTGCATCGATTGTAATGATATTTTAAAATCAATACTTCGCCAAAGTACTTTTGCTTAACACATCTGTGGCGGCGTGCACTTGCAGACGGACTACATCACCATTACGGTACTTAAGAGTGTACCAGCTGAGACTTTTCACGCACTATATGATATACTGTTCCTGAGCAATATTCCATTCACTTGCATCACTCCAAGGCACAAAAGGCATATTGTTCCACGGAAATGTACTTCGTCATGAGCGTTAAGTTTTAGTGTTTCCCAAATTGGGGTTTAGCGTTCCGAAAATATCTCATCTCGCGCCTCGAGGAATATCCGAGATGCATTAGAAAAAGAGAAAGAGCTGGCGAATGATTGAGCTTCCACCGTAGTTCAAGAACTTTGCACTTTTTTCTCAAGTAAACTATGAGCAATTTCATATAACCACCGATTTCCTTCTATGAAGGATAATGATTTGCTGTTACAAGTCATATATGTATGGATGTCGTCTTATGTAGTTATACAATATAGTAGAAATATGAAATAGATATGGAGATTTTTAACTCACTTCCCTCTTCCATATAAGCCTTAAATCTAAAAATAGTATTTAAAGCCCCAAAATAGTATCTAAGGCTGAATATAGACAATGAATAATTTGCCTGACGCCCATTACACAGCAAAGGAGGGGATAATTCTTTCTATTCTCTCACAGAATTCTTTATCTAAATTTATTTCGATTTCTTCTTCTAGTTTCAAATATTCTGAAACAGAATACTTACTTTATAATGTATATACATTTATATATAGATGTATATACGGGCGTTAATACTTGCATACAGACTTTTAATTGTATTATTTAAATTGTATATTTCTCTCGAATCATGCGTTGATCTCAGTTTTAAATTGCAATCCTTTACCCAAATGCTTCATCTTCTATCATTATGATGTACGTCCATCATGGAGGCGATATTGATTTTGTTTTGGGGGTAAACATGTTTTCAGCCCTACTTTTTCAAAAAGTTCAATTTTTTTTACCAGAATTTTTTTTTATCAGTCCATGAAGGAGGGTAAGGAAAGCGGGTTTTAAACATTGACCTGAGGTAAAGTTTATTAGCCCGAGGCTTAGCGATGAGCATGCATGTTTGTCTATTAGTGCGTCGATGTGGTACTAAGCCAGAGTGCAAGATCGCCTTGACGCTCCAGGAAGCAGACTTAAGTACTTTAACACTATCCAGATACCAGAGGGAAAAAATCATAACTGTGTCAGACCGAGGATTTACATCATATCTCCCATACTCAAAACAGAACAGACAAATCCAATAGAAATTGCAACAACTTCGACCTCAAAAGCGATTTAATGGCGCTTTTATTTTGCCTATAATTTTTAGCATCTCTACGCTGAAGCCTGTCGGATTCATTTAGAGCAAGTAAGGGCACGAGCGATATTCAAAATGAAGATACAATAAGATAAAAGCTATAAATAATTCCCCTAGTCCTAATGGATATCAGAACTGTTAACACGAAATCATTTGGCTAGACAAATGTCCTGACACCTCAAGGGGGATTGACGAAAACATTGATTAATGTGCCGTATCAGAGGATGATGATAACGATTGAGCCTTTATTACTATCAAAACAACATTACACATCATGCCATTAAACAAGCATGACAAGCTTTATATAGCATTTTATAGGTTATGGCTGGAGATCAGTCGAAAGTGTCAGTACGGACAGTAAGATATCCAAAAAAACTGCTATATACCAAGCATGCCAAGTGAAGTACTTCTAAATAATGATATTTGTAATTATGTGGAACTTTTCATGACTTTACAATTCGGATATGAAAGAAAACAAAGGCAAATTAAGAATTATGGTTTTCGATACCATATGATATGCCTAAAGATATTCCTTTTTTGAGCTTCCCTAAATCATTTTAAGTATATTTCAACTACCGAGGAAGATATTCAAAATGTTAAAGATCAACTATCCGTATGAGAACCATTAGCTCTAGACTATACCACACTTGACAGCTATAGGACCACCCCCACCCCCGAGAAAATCTGTACATTATGTACAGTCCGGGCGAAGTTTTCTAGGGGGTACTCGTTTTCCGAAGGTTCATATTCTATTTCCGAATGTTTCCAAATGTTCGCTTTTCAGAAGGTTCGTTA
The DNA here is from genome assembly GCA_025617745.1 of Heliocidaris erythrogramma. Classification (NCBI taxonomy): domain Eukaryota; kingdom Metazoa; phylum Echinodermata; class Echinoidea; order Camarodonta; family Echinometridae; genus Heliocidaris; species Heliocidaris erythrogramma. The sequence continues at coordinate 20,817,099 of CM046853.1, forward strand.
CTCCGACGGTTGGTAATTCCGAAAATGAAAATGGGTTCATAATTCCGAAAGTGAAAAAGGGTCCATATTAAGTTTGAAGGTTCTTAATTCTGCGAAAAGTTATGTCGGGGTTCTATTGCATTTTCAGAATTACGAACCTTCGGAGTTATGAACCCTTTTTCAGTTTTGGAATTGCGAACCCTATTTCTCTATTTGGAATTACGAACCTTCGGAATAATGAATCTTCGGAGTAATGCATCAAAAATATGTTCGAAATTATGAACCCTTTGCTATGTGAAATTTGTGTTTTGGCATTACGAACCTTCGGAAGAACTAACCTTCGGAAAAAACGAGTACCCCCTCCTCCCCCCCCCCCCCCCCCCCCCCCCCGTGCCCGGTCTGTACAATTTGTGTGTGTGTGTAATTCTTGCTTTATTGATGCTTTGCATTTCCAATGAAATTCTGTACAGTTACCACATTATATCTCTACCATCCGTATGATCTGGAAAACTATTCAATAGAACAAGTCCCCCTCTAGTACAAAATGCTCATCATCCGCTTTGACAATAAATGAAGAAGAAAAAAATATTGTGAATTTCCCCCTCCCCCTAAAGCTAACCCCAGCCCACTCTCACTCCCCCTCCCCCGAACCACACCACCTCTCTCTGTATCTGTCTCTCTGTCTATCTCTCTCTCTCTCTCTCTCTCTCTCAAGCAAATTCTAGCGATGTCAAGGATAGGGCTGATAAAACTTAATTTTATGGAGAAAAATGACAGTTGATACAGGTATTCATAATTGTGCAAAGTCATTTGCCCTCACTTTCTCAAAATATTTTGCGTCGATTGATAGACAGTTATTCCGATACATCGTGTACGTTGACATTATAGTCGGAAAGATGAATAAGAATTTATCATCTAAGCTGTCTGTAACCTGAAGAAAACTAAGACAGAGGGTGTATGCCCAAGATGAGTTGCTTCTTTTATGACAGTCGATCATGTACTTTATGTAACTATTCAGTTAATGAATGAATGAATTATTGACTGCTTAAACATTTCAAGCATTGATATCACTGTTACTGTAGAAAATGTTAGTGATGCCAGTTATTCAATTTTTCATTTAACGAATTCGTCGTTTTGAATATTCATTTTATCATCAACAAATTTCATTCAAGTAGAACAATTGATATTATTTGTTTTTCATCTCGTAAACAAACAAATCTGACAATGCAATAAGAAATCAAAATGGATAAGATATTAAATGTTTTCATTTTTGTATTTCAAAGTATATACGGAGACTGTGTCTTTTCTGTTTCATGTTCAAATTTTCTAAATCTTTATCTAAAAATTGAAGAAAAGAAAAACATGTTAAAAGTATTTTTTGTCCCTTTCATTAGGTCGGTCTGTTTCTTTCCACAGTTGAAGTTCCCGTTGGTACTGAAGTGGACGATGAGGGCAGTAGGCCTACCTCAAGAATCGAATGTATTCCCTTGGGATGTTTTATGTCAGATAAATAAACAAATTATACCATTATCCATCATATATTTATGTTTAGTAATAAAATGGTTGAAAAGTGTATCAAAAGTAAATTGCTAAAAAGCATATTTCATTGGATATCAAACATCATCACTCAGTGAGTGTAGATGACAGAAGGTGTGAAGGATTGGGTATTTTGACAACAATGCATATGGATTATATGATAATTATTCAGCATTCAGTTGACGTTACTTTGCGTATATGTATTATAATTATGTTCTTTACTATCTATAGTGTTCGGATACTTATGCATTATGCGATATAAATTATGTTGAAAAGAGTAAAGCCCACCGCACACTATACGATTAGTCTGCGATCCAATTTCGAACGAATGTAATAGCATTAAATATGGTTATTTTAACCAACGAAAATCTACCTGATTCAGCTTTGAACACTAATATAAATACTAAACATAGGATTTTGGTGCGCTGTCAGCCTTATACCCGAAATAACCCGAAATAAGGGTCAAATCAGTTTCAAATCGTAAACAATCGTAGGACTGCTCTGATGTCACTACGACTCGGAGGCGATTAAATTTTTGCCTTTTCTCCGTCTAGAAAGCGCAAAATAGGCAGAATTTACTCACTATGACTATTTAGAAGCTTAATCAAAATATTTTACATGTTCAAATATTTATATCAAAATGCTATTACATTTTCTTCCGAAAATAGATCGCAGACCGATCGTATAGTATACTGTGGACTCATGCCATTAACTCAATGTTTGTTTGCTGGTTTGTTTGTTTGTCGTTGTTGATATTTTAACGCCATTATTCGTCACGATTGTATCACGTGTAGTATGGTCATCGAATTACGCGTGTATCTATACACTTCATATTAAATAATCATCATCTTATCCATACATTCCATCCACGAGGTATACTATTTATTTCTCAACTTTTTTTTTTTTTTTTGTCAGTTCTATAACCTCCTTTGGGTTATCATCACCGGGCATAATTAGCAATCATTCACCCCACGCTATAGAACTGACACGTCTGAGGAACAACAAGTAAAAGGTTAGTTTATCCGCCGATCACGGCTTGATGAAGCTGACATTGGCTGGTCGGATACCGCTGTAAGACACGGTTTGGTGTTACTCCGACAACTGACAGGACTTCTTTAAAGTGGAAAACTCAGACCACCAAATCGGGTTGGTTTTCCTAAATATCTCGTTTTCTATCGCGTTCTGTCATTTTGGAACAGTCAAACCTAGAAGTTATTTTCAGTCTCTCTCTCCATGCTCTCCTCCTACTCCTGTTTATTATGGCATCTAATAATAATGTCTTTGATTATTTCCCTTTTTTCATCATCCCTATCACCCTATGGTTATGTTGAACTTAAAATCAGAAAAATAATTGTTATGTTTTTATAGACCTCTTTCATTTTCAACACACTAAAGTGGCACTCGAAGAATAAATAGGTCGAGATAGATATACGCAATGATTCAATCGCGTATCTATGGGGCACAACCGGCCAGTGCCCCTTCCCCTCTTGAAACCAAGATAGCATTCCAAGAGACACAATCTCCAAAATGTGCCCCATCTTTTTTTAAACAAGTCCTGGGACCTGCCCCTGCAAAATGTAATCAACATTAATTTGCTTTTCAATGAATTCGGATTCTTTCATCTTTCCCGACCAGACGGATCGGGGGAGGGGGTAACCATGGGTTGAGATGAAGACATGAAGGTTAGTGAGCTTTGAGGAGAGCCGGTGTTGAAGCGTGAAAATATGATAGATAAACCAGAAACTTATTAATTGAATCACAAAATTTATCCAGGTCCGACACCTTCGAAGCGTTCAGGTCTACTGCGTTGCCTATGGCGACTGCAAACTTTTGCAAGGGAAATTTCCTAATGTTGAAAATGACTTTGTAAGTTTCAGAGTTGCCCGGGAAATGCTTCCGTAACCATGTAGACATGGTAGAAAAGCTATAGTGTCTTTAATTCTAAGAAAGCATAAACTCATAAACTTTCTTGTCTTACGAATTCATGCGTTTCAATATTTTTTTTTAATGAATCCAAATGAAAAGCTTGTGAGCATATTAATATACCTCTAAAGGGTTCTTTTAGATCAGTGTTGTAGTGGAGACCTCAAGGTCAGAGACTGAGACCGAGACCGAGACTTTCCATTCCGATATATCAAGACCACCTCTTCCGAGACCGAGATGTCTAGAGACCGAGATCAAGACCAAGATCGAGCCTTATTAATGTTAAAGGAAAATAAAACCCGACAAACTTTAGCAGATAACCTTATTAGAAATTGTGGGCCAGTTTAAAAAATATCTTGAAATTACTCCAAGACCTTGAGGTTCGAGACCGAGACCCTGTAAAAACGGGCCCCGAGATGGTCTCGAGACCAATACCTGGTCGCGAGCCTTACAACCCTGCTTTAGACATTCCAGATACCATCGTTCATATCCGTAGATGACCTTCATCATCCTTTAATCATGTTAATCGTGATACCTGGGACATGCTTTTCTTGGGTGACTTGTGCATCCTTTGGACAACATCATGTGGTCATCCAGGATTGTTATCACCATCTAAACTGTTGGCATTGTTGTTCTACACTCTAGTTTCTTACTTTCTATCAGCATGCAACTCTTGTCCTATCATGTATTGTCTTTGAAGGACTAACCTACTTTGAAGTACTACCTACTCGGTCAAGGGCACGATTATAGAAATTCGACCGTCTATCTCTCCAGGGCTCTGCATCGCCTAGGATGAGTAAAGAAATAAAAGATAAGAACTTGCTGGGCATCTCATCCAAATTTGGCATTTACGTGTGACGCATATTAAACGCAGGATGATCGAGGCATCCCTTAGCCTGGCCCTTTCTGTTTTTCTTTATCAGATATTAATCATGCAGTGTCTTGTCTCATGTCCGCTAGGTTGGAGAAGAAGCTATCAAGGACAAAAGGGTATCTTTTTTCTTTTATAAAAAGAAAGGGAAATGGTTTTATGTCTTCATCTGTTTAACCATATACACTATTCCAGGAAACGAAAACAGTCAGATATTCTATCAAAAGGTCAATTTGTTTATTTTAAAAATATTTATACCTATTAAACTTGCTCTAATTCTAGACTATGATGAATATATATAATGACGTAACTGGAAATGGATTTTGAAAGTTTGACCAATCTCTTTTCCTATTATTCAACCTTTTCCGTTTGGACAAAGCAGGAATCTGAATGTCATACAGACAAAGGAAAACTTTGACAATTTAGAATTATATATATTTTTTCATTCTCTTTTAGTTAGCTTGGATCATTTTTAATTTGGATTGATTGGGTCAGGTATGAATAGCATTGCAGTATACTCGATCAGCGTAATCTAATGGATAAAGATGTGTCTTTTAAAAGACCCTGATTTTTTAGAAATCATACTTCCCAAATATTACCGTGAAAATAATTAGTAATAAATGATACACGAATCAAGAAAACTTTTTCTTCCAAAAAATCGGTAAACATTTTATAGGCAACAGCAAAATTATGGTATGATATTTGAAAGCATTTAAGCATGAAAGAAGGTAGATTATGAATAAATCTCAGATATCGACAATAATTATTGAACATTATCAGCCGTGTTTGGCTTCTACCAAATAGAATAGCATATAAACAATAATGAATAAAATTTCAGGTACAACTAACCACAGCAAAGAAAAATATAGTTAACCAAATTCACAAAATCCGTTTTTAATTACTATAGGTGTCTGATTTCCAATCCGGAATACATTACAAAATAGGGCATGGAAGGGATGAAAAGGGGGTGAGGAGAAAGGGGTGTCAGTAGTATGACTTATTTCTAACCACTGGTTATAGAATGGGGCTTCAAGGACAAGATAATAGTGATGAGTTGGCAGACGACCTTCTCTAGTTCGACATACTAATCGTTATGACCCGAATTCTTTCATTATGCTTGATTGACATCTGAAAGGAACTCATGATAATATATACTGCAAGAGGGAAATTCACGGCCAGGAAAGTGACATGCAGTACACCGAATATTTAGCAAGAAGATAAAAGGGATTCTACTGTTTGATTAAAATTTATTTCTTTTCTTTTCTTATTGACTGTGTTCCAATTCCAAACAGATTTCACCTGCAATTTACTTCATCATATTGCCCTACTACTCCAACCTGGAAAATACTACTTGCCTTTGCACAGGCTTCATCTGAACTATACTTTTTTTAAATGTAATCCATCCTTGCACATACTTCAACCTGAAATGTACTTTATCCCAAATATATTTCCCGTAAAATTACACATACTTCAACTTTAGTATGAACTCCATCCCCGACATGCTTCAGCTTGAAATTCATCTCTTCACATATTTATCCATGATTGTTTTGGCCATATTTAATGCTTAATTTGGGGACTTGATCAAGTTTTTTTTTTTTTACTGATATCCATTGCTTAATGAATTCGGCGATTTTGTTTTGGTAACCACATCAATAACCACATGCTTAACGGGGATGTCATTAATCAGTGGCAATACTACATATTTCAAAACAAGTAACTCAAAATATTCCCTGATGAATCCATTGAAGTAGATATATATTCTTTCCTGAAATGGGATTATATTTGTAATATACCCCTCCAATTATATTCTTTAATATACGTGTTCAAAGTAGATTAATATTACTCTATACAATGTCAAAAAAAGATATAAGTGACGTTAAAAACATGCTCCTCATGTGTATTCTATACGATGTTGTGAACTTTAATTTCTACACACACACACACACACATATATATATATATATATATATATATATAGTGCAAAAGCAGAAGAAATATTATTAAAATATAGAAGTAGAATGTAACACCGGGCATCACATGAGGCTGTTATTTCCCGGAAAGAAATTACTTCTCAATCGTTAACAAATTAAAACTCATCCTGAGAAATATTAATTAGCAGTCCCCTCCACCACAAACTGATATTTTATTACTAACGCTCTACTCTGACTACCAATCATCCAATCTACAACACTTATTAGCAAAGGGCTACCTGTCACGGTTACTTCCTTGACGGGAAAATTTAGTCATTCACTTCCATAAAGCTCTTCTCTTCTACCACTCACTCCCTCTCTCTCCCTCCCTCTCTCTCTCTCCCTCTCCCTCTCTCCCTCTCCCTCTCTCCCTCTCTCTCCCTTTCTCTCTCTCTCTCTCCTTTCTCTCTCTCTATCTCCCTTTCTCTCCCTCTCCCTCTCTCTCTCTCACTCTCTCCCTCTCTCATTTCTTGATATATTTGTATTTTTCGACCCTACTCCAATCATTATTGTTCTGTCCTCTTCTCCTCATATTCTCTCATTTGTTTCTCTGTTTACTGTTCTTTGTCTTGTTTTATTTTTCCAGTACTTGTCACTAATTTTTGTGGAGAACTGACTCAAATTAAAATTAATGACCAAAAGCTCTATGATAGAGTATTACATGATCAATGCAGGGGTTCGGCTATTTTACTATCTAAGTAACCTTTCCTTCACGCCTTTATAATGGCTTAGGGCCAAGTTATAAAAACTGTAACATAATGACGTTTTAAGATTCATTCTTTATAATTTGTCATTCAAGTTATGTGGAAGGTGTTATTCTCGTGATAATTATAGCACTAACAGATCTATAAAAGGCGATTTCAGAGGGATTGATTAAGGTTTTATTGTTATTTCGGCATAATGCCAAGTTTAATGAATCAATGTTTCCCGCGAGAAATACAATACGCCCAGCTTTGGTAATTATCTGATTTTTGATCTGATTTTTGATGATTGATTAAATCATCAGTGGGATCCATGGCAGGTAAAGTGCTGGAACGATGTGATTTTAGTATAGCAATTTAAATTTCTTTTTTTTTTAATTCTTCTGAGTTCTTCTAAGAAAAGCGATATTAATATGGGTTAAGTCAACTTTCAAAGAAAATGGGGCGGAATTTTCACATTTGTAAATTCCTTCCCACTCATATAGACATCAAATCATCCATTCCTTCATGGTTATCATCTCATCGACAAGATTTCACAAGTGTAATCTACATGTATATTCGATTCAAAGTTGATGTTATGTTTTGTAATGTTGCAAGGTGTAGGTAAAATGTTGAAGTTGGTGGAGCAGTTTTGAAACAGATGGGCCCGTGGTACAAGGGCACTTTCAAATAATTTTTCAGACATGACAATCAATCAAACATGATTATTTACGTCTCGGACTGACCTTTAACGTCACCATCCGAAATACGTGACTGAGATTCGAGCCTGGGTCCGATCAGAGTCAGTTTGTAGGCGAATACAGAGAGCTGCCTGTAGACGTTACCGCTATATGCCAAATCCTTGTTTAGTACCCTAAATCAAAGTGATATGAAGTACATTGTTGTAACAGTTAAAAATATTCATTTCTGTTTCTGTTTCAAAGGATTTTCGTACTTAAACGAAATACTTATAAGTGTATACCGATTCGATCTTCTTCGATTATTACAGAGATACCATTCCCATAGTTGAAAAAGGAAAATTGTAAGAAAATTAGGGGCGCATTTTAGCTCGAAAAGTAAAGAAGTGCCTCCGATTAAATCGTCACTGATTGTTGATGGCGTTTTGTCTAAGATGAAGAAAGAATTATATTCATATTCAAGGATTTCATTAATTCCAAATATGTGATGCATTTTCACTTTTTCTTTTATCCTTAAAGACCCCCTCCCACCACTTATTCATTTTTGCAATAAAGAAAGCGATATAAACTACTGGTCATTTTCTATATATGGGACTACAAGTCTAGCATTACTCAACTCTCCTTCCGTGTTGTACAGTCAAAGAGTCAAGGGCAAGGCAACTCTTTTTAATCATAATTATTATCCGCCTTCATCGTAATTCATGCCGATTCCACAGTGTCAAAATCTAGAATGATTACTTCCTCTTTATGAAACATCCCGTACTGATTAGCTGGCCTTTCCGACTAAAATAAACGCACAAACATGTTATGTGAGTTGTCTCGGTGAATTACTGACATGGCTAAATTGAAGTTTGATTTTGTCGTAATGTCCGTGAGGCATGCTTAATTGGGTCAACTGATTTAACGCTCTTTGAAGTTGTAAATCTTTTTTTTCCCCATAAAATATCATAAACCTTTATCCTTGGATTTCCAAGAAATTATATACCCCTTCTCATATGCTTTTTACTCCAACTGTCGAAAGGTAGCATATTGTTATTCGTTTCACATCACATGTCTATCAATGCAAATTTTCAGCAAATGTTATTCAAAACGGCAGTTCTTCAAATAGATGTAAAAGAATCGTTCAGTTGCCATTGAATTTCTTACTCCCCTCTCATCATGATCATGAAGTTCAAGAAAAAAAAATCAGTACTAGTGTCTGAGACGTCTAAAGTTAGAAGTCTTAAACATTGGACTGGAATTCATACATCCCCATTCCAGGGCCAAGGTGAAATCACAACGTCGCATGCCAACAACTCTATTTCCAATTTTAAGTACAGGTAGATTGATTTGTCATGAATGCACTTGTACTCGATCAAACGAAAAATGCCAACGCCTATAGAACAGGGTGCTGAGGAAGTCCTAGAACCTTGGAGGCGGTTGAGTTACTTCAACCATGTAAACCAAGTTACGAAGCAAATGACATTATTCACTTTGTTGATCTCCTGATAGATTTCTTTAAAACGAAAATGACTACATGCCAGCACGCAGACAAATTTTAAGGACTTTAGTTTAAAAGTCTCTTGATGATACCTAAAGGACATGGTTGGATATTAATAAGAGATTGACCGGTGATTAGAGATATTGCCAATATATTGACCATGACCCTTATTGAATAGTACACGATAGATGGTGAGAAGTCTCAATATGCCCTTCTTGTAGATCATCTTGGATGTAAGCCGAGATGCAGCATCAAGTAAAGAGCTTTTAAATTAACACAATTCCCTTAACCTTTAAAAAAATGTAGCAATTTAAATAAGTAAATAAAAGGGCTTTGACTATGAGGTGTCAGGACGAACGATTCTTGGCGTTTGTAAGGCGTTCGTAAGGTGCTCGTAAGGCGTAGGTACACAATTTGTGCAAATGTCGAGTTTTAGGGGTCAAACGCACGAAGTTCAAATCCTCAAACTTTCAACAGTACACGGCAGCGCCTTTTTGCAACCCAACAAAATATACACAAATTCGTAAGATCTTCTTACGAATGATGCACGTACGACCATCTTGCGACAACAAAATTCGTAAGATGGCCGTAAGTCTGACAAAAGAATAACTGAAGGCATTCTTACGGAAAACGTACGAACTCTAGGGCCATTTTATAACTGAAAATCACTTCGTTTCTCATGAAGGTATTAAGATGTTCTTGCGAATTAAACGGCGTTCATACGAACTTCGTAAGAAGGCCGTAAGGAGGTCGTAAGAATCTATGCCCCATCTACGAATCTCTACGAACGAACTCTGGAATTCGTACGAACAGTGAATTTCGTACGAACGCATCGTTCGTACGAACCTTTGTGACCGGAGCTTTACGATGTTCTTACGACGTTCATACGGCCGCCTTACGAAGAGGGGATTTCGTACGATGTTTAAAAAAATCTTGGACAAGACCATCGACCAGGCTGTGAACTTACGAACGGTCTACGAACGCTGGTTTCGTACGGCCTTCTTGAGAAGATGTTACGAAATGGTCTAAAAATCGTTCGTACGGCGTCTGCAGCAGTTCTTAATGGTATTTGTGACCGAGGCTTTAAACAGCTGACCTTTTTACCAACTCACTAAGCCTCAAACTTTTACTGATATGACTCACCCCAAATTATGTCAGCAAGTTAATTGGTGATGGACATTGCATATTTTATATCTCTTTGTTCTTATGAAAAGTTATTACGGTACACAAAACGGAATGCAGCCCCGATTTAACTACTTCGTTTTCCTGGCACCACTCTCACATTGATGATTCATGTGTCATTGTAGCAATGTTGTAAATGTAAAGTTCCGATAGTTTATAACAAAGTATGATATCTTGACCAGAGTCGCCATCCGAATTATCATTTTCCTTTACTGTACAAGTATAATCGTTGATACAGCGTCTGCCTGACAAGAAGGAAGATAAAATTTGATTTACACTGATAACAAAAATTCTCACCAGATCATCCTCCTTTGACATTATTGGACAACACGGGTTGAAAAAGAAGGATTGTGGTCTGTGTTGAAAATTGTTGGTTTCATTTCCCCCATGGTTGTGGTTTTTAACAATAAATTCAGCAGGAAATTGTATTACATGCATTTTTCGTATGTTCTATTAGTTACACTTTTCCCCTTCCCTCCCTCAAATTACTTGATTTAACTTCCCCTTTCCGATATTCACTTTCCAACTTTACCAGTCAAGCTCTTGACACATTGTCTTTTCCATACTTTCCTCAGTTGTCTTATCAACACATTTTTAGATTAAAATAAATCTAATCATAAAAATTGAACATCAGACATTATGTTTTTCTTTATAATTTGTATCCATTACCGGACTGTCTGGACTCGCAACCTGATTAAGGTCCCCTTAAATCTACCCCATTACTGGTTGAAGTCACAAGTCAGAATCATTCTAGAGTTAATACAGTCAAACAATAATTGTCTCTACTTGATTTATTTTTCTAAAACTATATCACGAAGAGGACACTTCATGGTATGGAATGATTTAAATCTCGTCATGTCTGCCTGTCTCTCTCTCTGTCTCTCTCTCTCTCTCTGTCTATTTGTCTCTTTGTCTCCCTCATCCACTTCCTCCCTCCCCTCTTTCACTCCCGTTCCTCTTCAGCAACTCCTCAACCCCCTTTCCAAAAGGCAAAAATCACAGCAAACATAATTACTTCAGAATTTTCAAATACATGCATGTAGCACATCATGAATTTGCAATGCAATGATTGCAATTTCAATGGAATTTACTTTTGCCTTTGAAAATTCTAATATGGTATAAAGGGTAGGATTCGGACCACGGTATTCACATATGAGGTACAATCTAGAAAAATTTCATCAATTTCATCCGGAAATGAATTCACTCATTACGATTGACTATAAACAAAATAAAAATCGGGGCGTCGACAGGAAAGGTCAAAATAATAACAATTCATTTAGGAATCCCCTCTAGATGGAGACAACCTACTTTTGAATTATTCACACGAGGAAAGATGGTTGAGGTACTTTTGGAGACGTATGAAGGAAATCGGTTGTATCAGATTCAGAGATCGAATGATAAGGTCCGTCGACGAGCAAATCCCTGTGAAATTTTATCATTCATCCTTATGTTGTTGGTTACCTATTTATACATATTTTCACTTACTTACTTTTATCATAAATAATAATAAACATTGATTTATATTTTCTCTTACCTTATTATTGAATAATAATTCGTTTGAATTTCCATCATCTCGTACGTCTAAAAACTGAAGTGTTAAATTTAAAAGGGCCGAGGGGGCGACCACTTTTAAAAAACGGTATATCAACACTTTAAACATGCTTGAGTTATATAGTGTAGCGACGTGCTGAACATCATTAAGAAGACTGAAACCAAAGCGGTACAAGGCACCTCCTTTCTGTAACAAAATATGTGAGAAAGAGACGAGTGTTCACGTACCAACAGATATACAGTATGAGGAAAACTGCTTTTAAAAAATGGGCGAACAGGGGTGACCGCATTCCTTGCCACTTGGGTACATTGGTAAATCGACAAGCATTGTACAGAAGCAGAGTAAGCAGCTATTGTATATTTTACCATTATGTATTGCTATATTTTTGTCTGTTGTGTCTACAGTAATACTATTATACTACTACTATTACTGCTATACTACTACTATACTACTACTACTACTACTACTACTACTACTACTATACTACTACTACTACTACTACTACTTCTACAACTACTCCTCCTGCTACTACCACCACCACCGCCGCCGTCGCCACTATTCCTCGCATCAGTGTAAAAAGGGAATAACAGCCATGTAAAGTGTCAATTAGCTACCCTTTTTTTACACTAATGCGACGAATTACTATCATACAATAATTTTGTCAATACATTTGGCAGCATGAAATTGAAATGGCTATATATGCATGGTGGTTCGGCTGTGAATACCCTTTCTGCAATTCGCAATCAAGAGGGCGGCATACCATTCATAATCATCCCGTTGAAGGAATGACACTGCCGACCTCAGATTTATAGAAAAATGAAAGAATGTTAGCACTCATGACGGTTTTGACAAGCGTTAGGCTAGGAAGAATAACTTTGATTTAATAAATAATAGTCAATTAGCATACAAAAATTATGTACCGATAATGTCTAAAAGGTTCAAATTGATTGCCTATGTAAACTGTTATCACGTAATTCAGGTGTAATGAACAAGTTGAAACCTATTGTACCTCCTCATGTTATGCTTATACTCTATTCTGCCCTGATCTTGCCTTATCTTAATTATTGTATACAATGTACTTGCATGGGGAAATTGCTCCATAACCATAATTGACAAAATTAAAGTTGTACAAAAACGGGTTATTAGAATAGTAAATAATGTTGGATTTCGTGCACTAACAAATGAACTTTTCTATAATTGTAATATCCTTAAAGTAGAACTTTAATGATTTTAAATATTGGCTTAATACTTATTATTGCATAGATGGCATAAATTAAACAAGGTTATCCAAATTCAACGCTTGGAAACATTTGAAATAATGATTATTATCAATTATAAAACGGTAAAATACAGCCCCCGATATAGCAGCTGAAGAGCTCCTCGAACGCTGCTGAGATATGTGACGACACACCATGGACCAGTCCTGTCTAAGCAGACGATGTCCCATAACATCTTACACATTTTTCAGAGCCTATTTTGTCATCTCCTCTTCACTTATTTCTCTTCCTTCACTAGCGTCAGTCTTAATGTTAGTCTGTTGCCTCACTCTTAACTTCGTGTATGGTATTATTTTGATGAAAAATGCAGCGTTAAAAAAATAAAGGAATCAGTCACTTGTAAAGAAAATAAGACGCCATTGTATTTTCAGCTGCTTGCACCGGGGCATGTTCGGCGTTTCAAGAGGGAACGAATACCATCCTGCTATTATTCGGAGGGCTTTTCAATTTGAAAGTGGGGTTTATTTCATTGATCATTGACCCTTCTCCTGTGTATTTACAATCAAACGGTTTTAGCTATCAGAATCAGTTTCACTTTCCCTTTATAATGGTGTGAAATAAGGTCATGTTTAAATACACCAAACTCTTTATAATTTGATAAATAATTGCATTGCAATTACGTTCATTCATTATAGGACGTCGTCTGCTTAAGCAGGATGGATCCCGAGTGTGACGACATCAAAACATCGCTATATTTCTGGCGAATCCTCGGATATTCCAGATGCTGAGAAGAGCTTTTATTTGTGTTGTTTTTATAATCATCAGATACGCAGTTGACATAAAACTTATAGGATTGCCATCTGTAAGCTTCCCAGTTTCTAGTGATACATTAATTGCCATATTTGTGATTTTCTTTGAATACCTACTTTAAGATATCTGACTTATACTTGTATAATCTTGGAATATTTATGTACGAACTCTCGAAAGGTAATTTACCAGATGCTTTCGTCCCTATTTTTCAACGCAATAATGCTGTACATTCCTATCCAACTAGGCAAACAAACCATTTTCACCTCCCCCGAACTCGCACCTTTTTCGCAAACAAAACAATCACCTTTACTGGACCCAAATTCTGGAACAGCCTGAATAACGAACTAGTTGATAGCCCCTCCAACAATTATTTTAAACGGAAGCTAAGGTGTTACCTCTTAAGTAAGTACATGTATGTATGAATATTCATATCTTGTTGGATCGTATAGGTGGTCACATAGACTTTGCTTGTGTAACACTGTCATGTCTTTACACATTTTTTCTTCTCCTTCTTCTTTTGCTTTTCTTCATTTTCTCTTTCTTTTCTTCATCTTCTTTTCCTTTTTCTTTCTTTCTTCTTCTTCTCTTTCGTCTTTTCGTTTCTTTACTCCATATTCTGAGCTTTGCTCTCCGTGTACGTTTTATAAATCTGATATTTCTAGTCCGTCCCCCCTTTTCATTGCATCCAAATCAGAATTACTTTATACGGGAGCCTAATCATTTACAAGCAATGATTTTTATTTAGGCTCCCCACATTTTACATATTTCCTCTTTTGCCAGTCGTTTATATATTTCTCAAACTTTTTACCTATTTACTGTACATTATACTTGATCTGAGTTCTTTTGAAATTGACAGTTATGCTTGTAAAATAACTTCTGAAAAATTGTTTTGATGTAAATGTGGAATGTGGAACAAATAAACTTCAAACTTCAAACTTCAAAATAAATTAATTTCGCGTTAAACGCTTTCAACATTGGCCTCGGCAACATTCACTATTCACCATTTTTGCTCTTAACATGCATGGCGGTGAACATGTTTGATTCCACTCACCTCATTTCCTTATCTCAGTTATCAACTCTCACTAGTTACAGGGGTTTTGATAAATCCACAAGCATTATTTCAGGAGCACCGTACTTATAAATTTCATTAAACAGTCAATAAAATCTGAATTACACTACATTACAATCATAGTAACCATTAATATTAAACGAGATTCAGGTATTTATTCATTTGATGTGATGCCTCACTGTTTTTTTTATCCTTGAAAATCTTAATGTCCAATATTATATTGCGTGCCTTCATCAACCGCAAATGAATTAGGAAAGGGGTAACCAAAGTGAATTTGCAGAAAAATTAAACAGGGCCCTTTTGCATAAAACGTTGCGTTTAAACGCAACTAAAAAAGCTAATTGCAAACTTGATTTTCAACCAATCGGGAACGCGTATTTGGACTTCTGTTTCATTTTTTGATTTGCTATTAAACTCAACATTTTATGCAAGAGTACCCTGGAATGATGGGTTTGCATTTGCTGACAGAATGCTGTATGTGCCTACAAAATATCGAAATATCTATCATTGGTAGGGGGCAAAATACCCCCTGCCACAACCACCCCCCCCCCCCCCCTCCTCCCCGGCTACATCAAAGTCCCATTGGAAATGAGTAAGTCTCATGGGTACGAGCTAGGGAAATCAATCTAGTGGACAGCTTAGTTTATATGTAATGCAGATTTTAATGATTATGATTATATCCTTTTGTTTTTGTTTACGAGCAACTTCTGGAACTGTAAACTTTACTTGGATAGAGATGTATGACTATTCTATTTTGAAGAGCAACTGAAAACTATCATTTTCGCATTCTAGTAGTCACGTTATTAGGTCTACTCCGGACGGGGTGGATTCAATAAGAATTCCGACTGGCTACTTTGGTATCCTTTGCAATATGAAAATGATAATGATAGAAAGTCATCATTTAAAGTGCCTTCTTGTCAAAATATTGATGGGCGGATGCGTGGAAAGGGATTTCAATATTGCGGCGAGACAGTTCCTCAGGGATGGACTCATTATTTTTATTTAACAGATGTGTTGAGCAATAAAATGGAATCAGGGGAGCTCTTCCAAAGTTTAAAATGGTAGACGATCGTGACCTTATTGGAACACCAGACTCAAGTCACAAAAAAGGGTTATAATTATCGGAAGATGTGGGTGCGTTGGTATAGTTGTCATCTCTCTGTCTTCGCCTACAAAACTGAAGCTGACGGACCACGGTTCAAAACTAAGTCGTTTCTTTCGGATTGAAATGTTTAAGGTTGGTCCCAAAACTTAAAAATAATCATATCTACTGATTGATACACGTCTGTAAAAACACAAATTACATTACAGTATATTCGTTATACCTTCCTCACTCGGACTTTGTCGTATCGAGCAAACTTCGGATTCCCGAGGCAATTTTTTAAAGTCGGCTTTCCTAAAGATTTTAGACTTTTTTACCAAATAAGTTCAGTTATGGACGGGAATATTTTTTCACTCATCAATCTGCTAGGAACAGGACATAGGTTCGGACATCACGCCAGGCTTGGTCGCCGTGTCCGTGTTAGACGTGTGCTGACACCTGGTGAAAGGTCTCAGACGACATGGACATGATGGAGAATGATGTCCATGATAGATAAGACAAGGTGGGTTTATAGCAGGGGCGGATCTAGGATTTTGTATAAGGGGGGCACACAAATGCAGGTTTGTCAAATTTTGGAAAAGGGAGAAAGGAGTATTGCTAATTGGGCCCATTAATGAAAATACTAGTAGGGGATAAAAGACATTTCATCACGCCAGGAGTAATGCGAAAATAGATGGCCGAACAATTGTGCATTAAAAAAATATCATTCTAATGATCTCGGCTTTCTTGGACTCCCTCAACACAACATTATATCATCAAACATTATTTTAGAAAATAGCTTGTTTACTTCTTCGGTAAATCAAAACTAAAACGTTTGGATTGTTCGATCGGTACACGACAATTGAATGAAATGGAGATTGAAATGAGAGACGTATTTAAAACGGACATACAAACAGATTGGGTGATTTGGGGGATTATCTATCTTTAGGTGAAAGCCGTTAATAGAACATTTTTAAAAAGGGATGTAAAACCAATTTTTTGTGACAAGTTTGTCAATGACAACTTTGCCTACAAGTAAAATAAAAAGGTACACTAAAACTTGCCGACACCCCAACCCCCCCCCCCCCCGAACGACGCCTCTCCTTCAATTTTCAGGTGCTGTATAGTATGATTCATATAAGAAAATAATTATTAGCTTACAAATCAAGGAAAGAATAGTTTCCTACTAACATTTATCCCGACAAATTATATAATGTCGGAAACTACCTCAAATAAATTTTAGCACGATTACTTAACACTTAACTTATGTTTGATAATTCTCTTTGATAATGGGTGAATCTATTTCAAGATATTTCACCTTGAGTAGTAAAAGGGTTTTAAGGACACTTGATGATAGTGGGTCGATGACCCCAAACAAAACAAAAATATGTAAAGCATATCAAAAGGCTGTCTGAGCAGAGCGTCAGGTCATTGAACTCGTATGTCTGCATGCTGACAAGTCCCAGTATTTACTATATCTTTCACTGATCTTTGAAGGCTGAGATAAATTAAATTTCCTTCTCATTTTCTTTCCCTTGATCACTCTATATCTCTGATTTCTTCTCCCTTCCCCTCGCTTATTAATGATAATAATGACATGTTACATAACATAGAGCCCATTACATTATAGATTGTCCGTTTTATTTTTATTCATTTCATTACATTATATACTTTAATGCGCTTGAACATTTTTATCTTCCATCGTCTTTTGAATATTTTCTTTGTTTGAAATCTGTTGCTTCATACAATTTCCTTCATAGTTCATACACCTTCTTATCATTTGAATAAAGCTTCAAACTTATATCAATATGAAAGATCAGGTCCAAAGAAAAACAACAGATATAAAGAAATGAAAATGAATGAAGTGGTTGTCTCCAAAAGCCAAACGAAAGTTAAAAATCTGATGACTCACATGCCCAGATCTAAAGTTCTGTATGTTGGGCATCTGTTCCAACAATTTTTGAAAGCTGCAATTAAAGATTTTCTCGAATTATAATGTGCTTTATTTATTTCTTATTTTGATATTATTTTGAATACAAAAACAACAGACATTTAACCATATTATCGTTCTATTCAACCCATATTTTGTGAGACGATATTGAAAGCAGCTATAAAAAATGTTAATTCTCCTTTTTCCCCCATTTTTGACACCCTTTATTTCTAAATTTAGTTCCTAATTTGAGGGTTGGAAAGTGTTTGGAAAGTGCATTTCATGATTTCATCCACCTGTCTAAGATGTCTATGATTGATTTGACTGCTTTGAATAACTCATGCATGGTATTTTACACATTTCGTTTCCTCTCTTATTCCCTTTATCTCGCGGATATTAGTCTGACAATAGCAGGCAATCAGCAAGTCACGATGATGTTGAACATTAAGCGATACTTCTGAAACAATCGAAACACCTTTAAAACACAACCAGGTGCACAGGTAGGCTGGATTGGTAAACTGGAATCCCTGTATAGATTACGTCAGCTTCGTATGTAGAACATCTGGAGGGAATAATCGGTCAGACATACACTTTATTTAGTTTTTTTTTTTCTCAAATCCAATCTCTCTCTGTTTTTTTCAGGAAGTTCATATCTCGGTTAGAAAGTGGAGTGGGGTGAATGTCTCTCACTAAGAAAATATCAAAAATTGAAGATTTATGTGAATAAGGGTTAAGAGGATGGAGTCAGGAATATAGCTCCTGGGTATGGATATGAGTATTGTTATGTCTGTAGATTATGCGTGTGATTCTTATATCTTAATTCGAATAATCTGATATCTCTCTACTTATCTTTGATCCCTCTCCCTCTCTCTCACTCTCTCTCTCTCTCCCTCCGATCGTATTCCAGTCTCTGCATTTATCTCAATCTATCTTCGTCTCTCTCTCTCTCTCTTACCTCAGCTTTCTCGCTATGATTCTGCAGGTACATAGCATAGTATTTCTAAAAACACCTTTCGGTACGTCTTGGTTGTTGACAAAGCAAGACTGAAAGAGAATGAAACTAGAGAGAAATGTAACGAAAGAGAGAGAGAGAGAAAGAATTCAAAAATTTAAAAGGAGAGAGTGTGTTAGTGTGAGAGAGAGAGAGAGAGAGAGAGAGAGAGAGAGTTAGGGGAGAGAGAGACACACACACAACAACAAAATAAACAGAAAGAGAGCGAGAGAGACAAAGAGACGGAGAGAGAAGAGAGAGGCGCAACATCAGAAAATAATTAAGATCCGTCTACAGTATACATGGTATAATATTGCAATTTAAAGCCATTTTCATTTTTTAAAACCATATTTACTACTTTTGAGGTTCTCTTTATGAATAAACCTGTGATAATTTACATTTTATATATTTACCGGTGAAAGTTGGACGAAAGACGGAAGGTGTCATCTTGAAGATGGAATCTGCCAGGAAATGGGATCAGAACGAGGGTTTCAGCGAGAGGAGAAAGGCGTGGATTCGATTCCCTAGTTGATGTTTATATTTATCAATTACAGGAAGATATCAACTAGTATCCATGACAACGCACTGAATCACTAATGTGTGGTAAATCATTACCGAACTATGATGAACATTATCTCGATTACATTGAACAATCAATGTATTCGCCTAATTAGATGATGTCAGACGAGAGGCGAAAGGGATAAATAAACTGATGATTTCTCGTTTCTATCTCATCTGCTCATCAGCAAACGACATAATAAGAATATATTGCTAACTACACGTTCTCTTGTAGCATAAATTTGGAACCGTCAGATAATAAAGGAATGAAACGTACGATCATTTTTTTTGTAGAATCAATCAAAAATATTATCCCATACATTTCTTAAGAGCTGATGTGTTTAATCTCGAGGACATCTGCAATATACACTCAACCAAAAAAGTAAGTTCCCCCCTAGCATTTTTGGATATATCTCAAAAAGTATTTTACCGTTTTTCATAATTCAAACGGGAATGGATAGGGAATTATATTACTCATAACATGAATTGCATATCATTGCCACCAGATATCATTATTGGTGTGAAAAATGCATTTTATGTCAAAATGCATGGGAAAAAAAGTTGCACTTAAGGTTATATGAAGCATATTGTGTATATTTCCTATGCAAGTTAGCAAATGACCTTTTTAAATTGTTATGTAATTCTCAGGAATTTCTTCAGGTACAATATGCTTCCCTATTAAACTGTATGCTCATGAAAAGAAAGAGATAGAGAAATATGCAATAAACCATGCTTAAAAGTTCAGAATCATGAGTGATTGTTTGATTATTTGTGTAAAAAGTCAATGCAAATCACTAAAGTGCAACTTTTTTTTCCCATGCATTTTGACATAAAATGCATTTTTTCACACCAATAATGATATCTGGTGGCAATGATATGCCATTCATGTTATGAGTAATAGAATTCCCTATCCATTCCCGTTTGAATTATGAAAATCGGTAAAATACTTTTTGAGATATATCCAAAAATGCTAGGGGGGAACTTACTTTTTTGGTTGAGTGTATAAACATGCTTGGACATTGAATCTATAAATATCTTATCATACTTCTTATCAGGGGCGCGGCGGATCCAGGATTGAGTAAAAGAGGGGGCACACAAATGAAGGTTTGTAAACTTTTGGAAAAGGTAGACCCGTATTTTTTTGGTCTCGCCAGCTTCTCGAAAAGTCGCTCAGTGGGGGGGGGGGGGGGTGTCGACAAAATTGTTTTATCGCCAGACCTTCAAAAAAAAAAAAAAAGGTCTTCATTCTAAAAGGGGGCACAATCGAGAAAATGGCGGATCGTCTATGGTCAAAATGCATACTTTTCTTCCAAAGGGGGGGGGGGGGGCACGGGCCGGAAGTGCCCCCCTGGATGTTCTTGTATGTATTCCTACTTTTAATCATCTAAATAAAGTTGCACGTTACTTAATTTAACGAGTAACGATTATTAGGTCCTTTATAAATTAGAATAAGTGCGAAGTTATGATACTATTTTGTTTTACTGGTGATTTATATTTATCCTTTATCGTGACATTTTATGGGAAAATCATATGGATACATGCACTGTTATGGACAGTGGAGGATGGCAAAAAAAGAAGAAAAAAGAGAGAAGCGAAAAGGACGAGAAAAGAATGGGATATGACCCCTTCCCGCATCCTCCCCCTAATCAGTGACCTAACAAATTCGCATTGAATTTTCCAACTGTGCCCGGTGCCCCTCCCCAGTGATGCCGGTGGCCCCTCAGTGGCTGGACTCACACTACGCCACTTGTTATGGAGGACACTTTGGTATAACTAATAATGATAGGACACTCATTGGATGATCATGACCATAAGAAACAAAACATAAGCATGATAATAATTTCATGAAATTCGAGTTGTTATTTTTCATATCTAAATAGAGACATACAACGTATACTCTTAAAAATGTATGGTAAATATTTGCCACGAGGGATGTGTCCGACCAACTTTGGGCAATTTCTTTTTCCCAACTTGAGAATAATTTGCACATTTTTGAAGAAATTATTCTTCATTTTAACCCTAAGATAGTAGAACTACCTGGCAAAGAACAGTTTTAGCCTTACGGGCTCCTCGAATGCATTGAACCTTGTGTCCTTTCATTAAACCTATTTGTGGAGGGGTGGGTTAAAACAAACCATTATTTCAAAAGTGCCGTGTCAAGTAAACTATCTGCGGCTTTTTCGATACAGTCTCATCATTCCCTGAAAATGTTACTAACATCGTGTCCTCATTTTGACCTCTGTAAAGTTACATTCGGCTTGTCACATACACTCTTTGTAATTAGTTATATATATACACAGGCGGAAAGGGCCTTGATAATGTCCATCTAACGAAACCTCCATACCCGTGCCGAAAGCAATTATTCTATTCTAATATGAAGTATCACAAACTCATTCTTTGGCCACTGACGCAAAAGGAAAGGAAAGCCTATTTGTCATGCTATAGGATCTAAGATCTCGGAAAGAGATCTGAAATCATGGTTTGATGCAATCGCAATCTTCATAAAGATGGAGATTTATATCCTGCTTAATCATGTTAATATTGAAGAATCTGCTTTTAATGTGATTAGAAGAATGGGACTCTCAACACGAGTTCAATTTAAGACAATATCCGTCTGACCTTAAGATACAGACAATCGAGTCTTATCGACATGGAGAGCACACCATGTGAGCAATAGCACGTTCACATTGCTGATAATATATATCTTGACTGTTGTATAACACTGTTAAGTGTTCACTTGCCTAAATGTACTTCTTCTTGGACACAATTATGATTAGTATGTATCCATTTACTACTTTCGACTCAGGTGAAATAAATGATTTCCCGGTAGGAACCATATCTTTGAAGACCGTTTGAAGCTGGTGTAATGATAGTATTTACCAATTTGTATCCTCAGGAAAAAGCGATTAATAAATCCTTCAAAATGTATCATCATTATTGTGGAATGTGCTAAATGTTGTAATAAATTTCGCTATGTATTATTATCTGTCATCGTAATACGCAAAGACATGAGAAACAATTAGCAATTCCAGCTCTTTATTTCTGAATAAATACACGGTAAAAACCTATCATCATCAAAGTTATAAAAGGGATGAGATTCTCAAGCCCAATCAGCATCTTCCGTGCTTCAACCCGAATGCTTTGAAAATAAGGTTTGTTGGTCGGGGTATATACAAAAACATTGTATCAATCATGATCAGTAAAATAGATCTGCAAAGGTTGGAAAACCCTTTTCTAGTCAAACACCTTTTTCACAAAAAACGTTGAAATTAGATAGATATTTTAATATCATTTTAAAAAATGAACGCGAGGAACAGTATTCATCATAGTGACGCCCTGTACAAGGAGATGAAGCAGTAAGAACAATCCTTGATGCATCTTATTGGGGGGAGGGGTTCAGTGTTCCTGTTTGTTAGATGGAATCAGTTGTACCTTGAATGAAGAAAGGGACTCATCGAGGCTAACTGTCTCTTATTCATTCTCTGTATAGGGTTACTTTAAACAGATCAGTGTTGACAGTATCATCTACTGCGGTGACAGGAGTAAATATATTCTCATGTCAAACTGTCCATTATTTGGTCAAAAAGACATATAAGAGGATGACGTCATTTTATAGACATTATTAACCATTTGTTAACACGACTCCCCCCCCCCCCCCCCCGCCCCCTTAAGAAATGAAAGTACTGATGTTGTCTAATACCAACATAGCATTCACGCTGAGAATAATAAACGAAAATATATACAAAAATCAAAAGAAGTACATTGGATCGATATTTTCTTGTCTAGAAGTGTTAAAACAGTTTGTTGAGAAAGTGAAAGATGGTTCTTTTGAGAGGGGGGAGAGAGATTGTATACAGTTGAGGAGGGGGGTGAGAATGTTTTACTCATATGGAATTAGTTTTTCTATTACTCTTTCTTTATATCCACCTCTCTCTCTCTCTCTCTCTTTCTCTCCCCCCCCCTCTCTCTCTCTCTCTAGCTTTGCCAATGTCGGTCTCTTCTGACTTTACGCCCTCATAAACACTCTTACTCTCTTCCCCAATCTCACTTGCCTTATAAACCTAACGTTTTACTTTTGTATCTTTTCCTGTTCATCTATATTTCACCTTGAATCAAAGGTTGAAACATGACAAAAATATAAGTTAACATGTGTAAAAATGGGGGCTACATGGGTTTTTTTGACAAATGAGGGCGCTAATGTTAAGTCGTGAGCAGAGCCATGTATGGAGGGCACTGGTCGTGAGTAGAGTACCTACATAAAGAGAGTAGCGACAACTCATGATTTGAACGCCATTTTTTACCCTCTGCTATGCAACATTTCTATTCAATTCCGATGAGCACCTGGGTGTTCTCAATAGAAAGAATTCAAACGCCATTTTGTTTCACGAAAAGTCAGACGTCTATGTCGCTACTCTCTATAAAAAGGTACTCTAATGGTGAGCAGTGAGTGCCGTATATAGAGAGAGTCTGGCCAACTCTGCTCCAGTGGATAACAATATGGCGGCATGATGCTTTATAGGCAAGTATGTAACAAAGGAATATACGCCATGTTGTTACCAACAGAAACCTAGTTGGCCATTCTCTCTCTATATATGGCACTGGTCGTGAGCGCAGAGCCATCTATACACAGAGTTTGGCTAACTTGGCTCTAGTAGGTAACAAATGAGACATGTTGCTTTGTTAGGCAAGCATGAAACAAATGAATATACATGTTGTGTCCAAATGCATCCGAGTTGGCCAAACTCTGTGTATTGGTGGTTCTTGTCTTGAGCTTCGACTGTGAGCAAAATGAATTTACAATTCCATATAGTTACTATAATAGTTACAATAGATACATATATATATATATATATATATATATATGTATATAATTGTAAGGAAATAACATTATTATACAACAGCTTTGGCAACTCTCGTGGAAAAAATACAATGTGAAAGGAAATGAGAGAATAATGGTTGCGTAACTTAAATCAAAGTTCCCCAGAGCTGTCCTCCCTTTTTAAAATTTTTGCTAAGGTTGAAAAAATGTCTCCGCTGGGAATCGAACCCGGGTTGTTGGCTTAGAACGCCAATGCCTTAACCACTAGACCACGGAGACGGGTCAGTGGTTTTGGCTACACCAGACTCAATTGACCGACAGACTGACAAATCTTCAACTTTATTAATTAATTCCTTTGTTGGGGGCAGGTGAGTTTTAAACAAAGACATGCCGCGTGCCTCAGCTGGATCCAAGCGAATGCTTTGAGATATATTACGTATACATTAGAATAATTATAAACAATTGTAAGGAAATAAAATAATTACACAACAGCTTTGGCAACTCTTGTGGAAATAAATACAATGTAAAAGGAAATGAGAGAATAATGGTTGCGTAACTTAAATCAAAGTTCCCCAGAGCTGTATTATTATATATGTCCTGACACGATTGTTATTCTGTCTTATAAGACAGAATATCATTCTTTTCATTCTACGTTTTTCCGTAGCCATTGTAAACGTTACTAATTTTTCGTGTTTATTGTTTTCATGTTTTTTTTTAATTCTGTATTTCACATCAGTAACATTTCCCCAGAAAACATTAATAATCCGATATAATCCAAAGCATATCCTAAGCGAAGAATTTTTAATCTAGTTAAGTAGAAACTTGTGTAATTCAGTTTTGAGCACGGGTGATATATCCGAAGGGAAACTTTTCCTTCCCACTCCATTAGCGCTCATTGACACGTGTAATCCTTGATTCATTTTCACTTTGACGAGCTGCTACAAACGTTTATCTTACAAACTCAATATTTGTTTGTTATTGCCAAAATGAACAATGATCTCACATGGTTTCTGTATTAAGAAAAATGGGTCAAAGAAGTGCCTGTTTATATGACAAAAAAGACCGATTGTGCAGCTCTAGGGGATACATTATGCTAATGACCATTTAACATTCATTTAGATTTAATGCGCTTTCAGGTTAGACTTTCTTGTTTTATGTTGTTTTCTAAAGGTGGCTCCTTCTTTCGCCTAGGGAGAAGCACATAAATCGCTATTTGCAGCCCTGTCGGCAAATTTGAAGATTTGAGACCCGTAGTGTTTTGCTTGCTTGCTTGTTCTAAAATACGTAAATTTATCGCTTAGCTTTGTCCAAAACCACTCCTTATTCATGACATTCAAAATAAGAGGGAGTGAATATTCCAAATGAGTATTTTATAAAGTAGATATTTAGCTCCATGCTAAGCTTTAAAAGATTTGTTTTAAAGTACAGGTTTCCAGTTTACCTTATTGAGATCAACTTAACTCAAATGCTGAACGGGATCAATGTAGAATCATGCGCGTTTTTCAGTATAGTGGGAGTGAATTGACACTTTAAAAATGAAGATGTTCTGGGTTCGTTTTCATTGTCAAGGCGCAAATTTGTTTTACACGGGAAGGGTTTATCAGCGTCTAAAAATTCGTTCCTCCGGTGCTAAAATTCAAAGAAGGAAGCTTCCTCGATAATGAGAAGTCAGTTGGTGTCCAATCAAAATTAGGACAGAATCTCAAAAGAAGGAAGCTTCCGAGATAATAAGAAGACAACGGGTGTCCAATTAAAGTGAGGACAGAATCTCAAGACATCCAGAGTCTCGATCTGGACAAGAATAATAATTTGTTACAAAATGGTAAACAGAGTTTAATTTTGTTCACGGCTATGGGAAAGTCAGAAAGCTATTTTGAAAAGAAGGGGTTTTTTCACACAATAAATATTCATAAAAAAGTCATAAAAAAGACGTATTTTGGCGAAGGTTGAAGACCGGCGGCGCATCCAAAACCACCGTGCTTGTATATGTCTGGCTCAACGTTTTTCTTTCTCACATGTTTTTCATAATTTTTACAATTATGAAAAGTGATTGTTTGATTGTAACCGGCAATCACGCCCAGCTCCTCGGATGTCCGGGTCTAATACGCGCTACCTGTTTACGTCTAATGATACCGCTCTGTCCTCCGATACCCGGCTACCCGGGGTCGGTTTCTCGGCAGATGTTGCATCCTATCTCATATACCAAATGCACATCTCTGACGTATTGATATGTTATGGTACAGAAGCTTTGTATAAAACTGATGAGGATATATATGGAAAAGTAGAATGAGGGCCTTGTGTTATGCTTTTTCTTTAATGATGAGTTTGGGTCAAAATGAGGTGGAGCTAAATATTACGATCGGATTAGTATCACGGGTATTATGCCATTGATAATTGTGAGGACATAACCACATTATGTTAAAAAATATTCCAGATGATTTTAAATGAAAGATTGCAATTCAATTATTTAGGTTACTCTCGGGCATTGGATGAAGGCGTAATTAAACGAAAAATTTGCAATTATTTTAAGCAATTTTACTATTTTTTTTTTCATTCAGAGCTTATAATTGGATTTTGATAGTTACTTATCTCACGAGAGGCAGCGTATGCCATGCTATGAAATTGTTTTGAATATGTATAAGTCACCTACTCGAAGTTAAAGTTGTGTCTATGTCTTGAGAAACCGACTCTGGTTGATTGACTACTACCGTGCTAATTAGGCCACAGGGATGACGAGTATACACTCTCTTATAACAATGCGGAGAAACACTGCAAAAATACGCTAAAAACACGCCATCCTGCCCGGGCAATATACATAGGAAATGGCTAAAGGAGGGTGTCACTCTCTCATGCACGATACCTCGAGGAAAATACTCATTATCGAAGTAATTATTAGTCAACAATACCGAAGGATGGTGAATCTTAAAGCTCATTAGTGACAAATGTATGGTGAATAGACTCCACGTGACAAGTTTAAGGACTATTCATCTGGCCTCAATGCGGAAGACACTCCATGCAGAGTTTGTACGTGCCTCTCTTGGTCTATCTGAGAGAAGTGTGTTATTTTTCTACCAGTTCATTCATCAAGGTTTTCCTCTGGAGAAATTAAACCGTCTGATTGCTGTATTTGTGATGGTCAGAGAGAAGAAGATATTATCAGTGAAGAGAAAATGGTGTCAGTAGTGGGATACGAGACAAGATGGCGTCTGTTCTCCTTGGCTCTCATGTTGCATATTTACCGCCACTCGTTGTGTGTGTCCGCCAGCAGTTATCTTTTGAATCCAAATGGACGAAATGTTTGTTCCACAACCCGACGGTAAGACAGTATAATGCTTTATTGTGATTACTTGCATGATTTTACCTTGTGGGTTCCTACAACACATACTTTTGCTACGTTATATAATGTAAATCCTTCTGTCTTCCATATTTTGCTTCAACTCACGAGTTTTGCTCACTTTAGGTAATTGTTTGAGGTTGTATGGAAATGAAAAATGCCCATCTCCCTCTCATGAGTCAATGATTATAGGAGGGTGACATAGTTTGTTGTGGGTTAATGGATGGATGGTTAATTTAAAGAAAATCATTTACAAGTGACATGTGAATGTATAAATGCAATGCGTAAAGTTACATATCGATCTTATTAATATCTCCATTAAAGATTTTTCTTTTCTTTTTCATGTACATCCGTAATCTATACTTTATTTCAGTCAATTAGTTAAAGGACATCGCCTGATTGTCAACAGGTTGTACGTTATGTTGTAAGAGAAAGTCACTATTGCAAAACGTAATTAGCATTTGAGCCTAAGCTATTAACCTTTTCTACCATGGTCATTTTAGAGGTGTGTGTCCTCCAACTAGCCTACCACATGAATGTGTATTATGTCGTAATTTTTTTAAAACACATGTACATTATTTCGCTCATTTATTACTTTGTACAACTATATTGAAAAGTTGGAAATAAATGTCTTAAAATTGAAATTGAATTGAATTCTGCATGCTCTGCATAATAAATACTTAACAGTGAGTTCGAAAGTTCTTTTTTATTACATAGATAGATTGCTACACTGTATAAAATATATATAGAATTCAAAGATTTTAATTATGTATATCAATGACCTGTTTCAATGGCTTTACGACGTTTGGTGACATTTTGTCACAGATAACTCATCTGGAGAGAGTCAGGTTAAGGATGAAGTACACATCTACTTCGCAAAACAAGGACAAGACAATGCATTCACTACGAACCTTCTTTAAATTTTGGGTGTGGTCACTTTGAGATTCATCCCAGGAGAAACCAATGTCTTATATTCCATCTGTTCTTTTTATTATATTCATAAATCAATATTACATCACAAATGCATCGGACAGCTTTATATTTTTGTCCTTGTCATTTTAAACAAAATTTCAAAAGGCACACTGAAAAAACTCTTGGTAAAAATTTTCCGTGTAATTTTATTTCCGTGTAATATTTGGTCAGATTACCAAGAATGTGGTGATCTCGCTTGCGAAAGCCGAATTCCTGGTCAAATTTACTTGTCTAACTGGTGAATTTGAATTTCAAATAACCAAGAAATGGGTAAATTTAACACCATCGGTGTTGCTCCCCACGGAGGTCTGGTGAATTTTACCCCGTTTCTGTTATAATTTTACACGGAGTTTTTTCAGTGCATGCATAAATGAACGCAGTACATAAGAAGGGATAAACCCACGACGCATTCCTAGGTCTCTCTGTCACTCTCGTCACTCCCTCCTCTCAAAGAAGCTGAATCACGTGGTATCCCACTGTTTTCAAATTATTGTTTTAAGCAAAAAGAGAGAAATTGGTCCAAAGATGAAGATTGTGAGTCAGGGATATATCCTGCTTAGACAAACTTATAGAATCAATATGACATCATTCTTTAATACGCCCATTGATCGAGGACGTAGTGTGACTGTGCAAAAAAAATGTATTATTGGTTTACTAATGGTACTTTGATTGATTTCTTTTTAAACAAAGTGATTTATTTTTACCAGATCTCATGAAAATTGTGTATTTATGGCAACAATAGACAGGTAATCGTTCCCATAATGGCCTTTTCTTCTTCGAGTTAGTCCTTCTCTTTATTCCGTTCAATCCAGTAGGGAATAAAGCCATATCAAAACATTAGCTTACCGAAGATGAAACAATTAAAGCCTTTAAGTACGAGTGCACTTTTTTGGAAGACGAATGCTAGGAAGTTGACAAATCTATGATGGATCATGTTTCATCTTTCTCTCTCTCTCTCTCTCTCTCTCTCTCAGACTGCATGTGACCACTGTCAATGATTTTTTTAGTTTGATTAGCGTGGAAAATATGAGCCGTTGAAAGCAAGGTAGTTAATCATCTCTCATATTGTAAAATCAAAGGATGAAATAAGACTATAAAGTAACAATATTAATAGGATTGCATTCCTAGATCCTAATCAGACCTCCCTCCCGCCCTCGCTCTCTCTCTCTTTCTCTATCTCATTCTCTCTCTTTCTCTTTCTCTCTTTGTCTCACTCGTTCTCGTGCAAAATCTTTTTTTTTATCAGAAAAAATACCATCCATGACCGAAATACCGTTGTAACACAATAAAAGGATTGTTACATTCCCAGTCTATTAGAGATTTGTAAACATTTTAAAGATCATGACTCAAGCGGGGGATCTTGAGATTCTACCTTCTCGATCCTTACTAATCTTTCAGTTATGATTAATCTTCCTGCATCTACCTCAGAGTCCAAGAGTTCCAGTTCTTACCCGAGAAGTTACGTGGATCATTCCAGGATGAACCCGTGGATGACTACGACTCAGCTGATGACGATGAACTTGCCATCGGGGGGAGGAGAAGACCTACGAGGTGAGGAAAACAAACAAAATGCGTGCTTGCCAAATTTCACTGCAGCCATGGCTGCATCATGGCTACGTCTTAATTCTTAGAATCTTTAATAAAAACAATTAGACTAAGTAAGTCGGGCCTATACAGGTGCGGACTGGATCGCATGACACTGCGTGAATATTATCATATTTCAGGAAACAATTTCTTATTAGTTTATATACATATTTCTTCCATGAATACTGTCTTCAAATCTTCTGTAATGATGATTTAAATTGTTACACATAAACATATGTATTTATTTAATGATTGATATATATATATATATAGAGAGAGAGAGAGAGAGAGAGAGAGAGAGAGATCTATATCATAAGACAGACGGGTGTATTATATCATAAGAAACGTGTTGGTACCTATAATAGCGTTTCCCCATTGCTTCATCGAAATTTCATAACCACTATCATATGAAGTTAATTTAAATGGTTAATCCAGTATTCCCACAAAACTCTGGAGTTCAGCACACTATCTGCAGGTCTTTGCCCTCTAAGATTTCCGGTCAAGACAACCGAAATTATTTCGACAGCTACTTAAATTAGCGAAGGTCGTTGCCATCAAAGATTTGAGGGCATATGATAGTGATGATGGTCAACTACCCATTAGAAAAGGGTTGTTTGCAATATGCAACGAGTGATAAGACATTGCTAGGGATTTAAGTTGTATGATGGTTATAGCCCATAAAATTAAAACGATAATATAATTTCTAAACATTAACAAAACACTTTATACTATGTCATAGCTTATATCATTATTATTACTACTACTACTATTACTACAACTACTACTACTACTACTACTACTACTACTACTACTACTAATACTACTAATACTGCTAATACTACTGCTACTACTACTACTACTACTATACTACTACTACTACTAATACTACCACTACTACTACTAATACTACTACTACTACTGCTGCTACTACTACTACTACTACTACTACTACTACTAATACTACTACTACTACTACTACTGCTACTACTACTGCTACTACTATTATACTACTAATAATACTACTAGTAGTATTACTACTACTTATACTACTACTACTACTACTACTACTGGCACTACTACTACTACTATTACTGCTGCTATCTGTTTCTTTGTTTATTAATTTTCGCTTGTTGTTGTCTTTTTCGGTCTGTGTTGTCTTTTACGGCCACCTTTGGTAAAAATCCTCGTTTACATGAGTTTCTGTTAAAAACTACTCAATTATTACTAGGATTACAATAGCATTATAATTTACAATTCAGTTCAATTCAATTCAATTACGGTTTTATTAAAAAAAACATACCAAATAAAAAGTCCGAAGACTAACAATACTTGGTTTACATTGAAATGTTATGACAAAATAAACACTGGAACATAAAAACATGCATTAGCAACAGATCGAATTAAAAATTAATTGATGAGCTACTATAAGAAAAAGATTAAGAAAAAAATTTAATCAATGTAACAAAATACGTTTAACAAGAAGAAAAAGAGATGCCAGTTTTCAGGAAAAAGCCTTTATGCCGAATTCAGGCCCTTGCATAAAAAGTTGTGTTTTCGTGTCATTTTGCAAGTTTTGAAGAAAAAAAAAGAACGGAATGTGCGAAAAGAAAGAACAGAAGAGTAAAAAAAAAAGGGCAGAGAGAAAACGCAGAAAGAAAGGCAAGAATAGAGAAAAGGGGAAGAAAAGGGAAATAAACAGAAAAGACCAGAAAGAACAGGAGGGAAGGGAGAGAGAGAGAGTGAGGGGGCAGCGTATTGTAAATTTGAAGAACAGCGAATTTGTTTACAAGCAGGCACTTGATATTAAGACAAGATATAATTGGAAACGGAAACACGGGGACAAATAACCAGATTAGCTTAATAAAAACTTAAACAAACCCCTACAAGCGTTTAAAAATTCAAAAATACATATATACAAAATTGTAAAATGGTATATTATTATGAATTCTATGACAATATTAATTGAAATTGATACTTAAATGGTGATGAATGAACTTACTACAAATGATTTCTATAATTCTTCGTTGTACGACTTCTATTAGTTTTCATATGTAAATCTAGCCATTGCTACACTACTCTGACAATGTAGTCGCTGTTATCATGTACCTTCATAGTATTATGCTGTCATCATAAGGACATACCGTGATAAACACTCTATCATCAGACCCGGAAATGACTGGGAGAAATGTCCATTCGGAGCGATAATTACCTCCGGTCAGGCCAGACTCTTGTCCTTGTCATTGCGATCGTCACAACTTAGTGACGAATAATTATGTAACCCAGCTGAGAAGAAAATATGAAGGGTAATATGACATATAATCCATTATTTGGAGAAGAAAGAAAAACTTTGGAAAAGAAATATTGTTGACATATAGAATATTAAAAATGCCGAAATTGATTGAGATCCTACTTGCGGTCAGTCAGAGGAGGTGTTGATAATCCTTTGGTCAGTATGTCCTCATGTGTCATAATCTTCTGTGATATATACAAATTGAGGTCATAGCTTAACAAAATCTTTACAGTTATCATTTGAATAAGTCAAGGATTTAACTAATGAAATAATGATGGATGTCCATTTCAATATATGTTTGGTAATATATTGTAGATTAAAAAGCACTACAGCGATCTTTAAAACAACTACACAACCCATAGGTCGGTAATGTCGGGTGGGGTGAGGGTGGGGAGATCAAGTAAAATGATTAATTGGCCTCTTTTGTAGAACCTTTATACATTTTATTCATAATTATGTAAATATTTACTACTTAAAGAGACTTTCATAGAAATGTTACATAATAGAAATATAAATATTGTCTAAAAATTACCTTTCACATATGGGGTTGTACCTAACAGCTTAATGTTTGAAAATTTATAACCAAAGATTCAATATGTGCGTGGGCGAGAGCGTTTGTATGATTTTTTTTATATAGAAGACGTAGAAGTATATGTAGAAATATTAAGCACAATGCTAATAATATTATGTGATATTGGCATGTATTTATTGTCATTTTATGTAAAAATGTAATTGTCATCTCGTTGGGTGTCATTTTGTTTTCCAATATTCCTATTTTGAAGATATCGGTGTTAAATGAATATAGACAAGCTATCAGACAATGCAATCTGTCTTGTATTTCATTCGTTTGAAATCATGCTACCTTGAGAACCATGTAGCCGGCAGTTCTCAATTTGACGCTTTCTTTTCTTTTTCTCCTTCATCAGAAACTCTCCCTTGGTCGCTGGAAGACAATCTGTCCGTTTAATCAACCGAACAATATATCACTGTTGTGTAGGTTGGCGGTTAAATGGTAGAGATTGTCCGATAGGTGAGTCGAAATAAAAATCGTTTCAGATTTTGAAACTCTATTGCCCGTATTCTCGAAAGAGGTTTATTTTAAACCATGGTCTAAACCGGTCTAAACTATGGTTTAAACCTCTGCCGTGGTCCAAATTAAACGTAAATAAGCATTATAAGCGCATTACTGTCCGCCCACTGGACAATTATGTCATGCGCGTACTACGCTTATGGAGCTTAAACCATGGTTTAAAATAAACATCTTTCGAGAATGTACGGGCATATGTGTCTTATATGACTATATGACTTGAAAGTTTATCAATTTCATGATACACAGTGTTTCGGGGGGGGGGGGGGGGGGGGTTAATCATTTATATTACGAATATAGAGAATTGTAATACATTTTAATCAATGAGAGGTGGAAACTAATTATAAAGCATTTTCGATAAATCATGATTGATAATGGCATCGAAAGATTTTTTTTCATCTACGAATATATTCTTTGACACATCTTGCTTTCGTTATCACTTTCGTCTTCATACTGTTTGGGAAAATAAATCTTTCAGCTACTATCTCGTATGTTTTATTTATAAACTATAATAATGTAGCTGTTTGCAGTCAAGGATGCCAACGTGGAAACTGTACAGCACCGGAGATGTGCTCCTGTGAAGCAGGCTTTATGGTAAGTTTTTTTGCGTCCAATATTAAAATAATAATCAACATCTTCATTGGATTGCAGTTTCATATTATCTTCTATTGAAAAGTGCTGTCTAATTTCTCTTTACGAAACCTTTTCATTGTTTCTTCTAAACCCTGATTAGTTTCCTTCATGTACATTTGATATTTTTATTGAAATATTATTCATTTTAGATGACAAATGTACTTTATAATACGCATTTCCATGGCAACATTCAAGAGTTGATCACAGTGATGAACCCCATAACTGGAAATGAATCAGTCAAATATAGATGGAATTGACGTTTAAAAATGTATTAATTTAGTAGATGATTGTATGAGTTTTTTAGCACACATTTCTTATAATCAAAGTATTTTTGTCAAATACTTTTTGTCTTTATAGGGTATGCGATGCGAATTCTCGCTACCCCAAATACGCAATTTCGCCAATAGATGGCGTTTGTCATGCAAACCACGCATGCGCAGTGCTGACAATATCCCGATTGGGTCGACAAGTGTTTGTCTTTTTGCATTGAAAATGTACACAGGTATTACAAAAATCCTCGAGTTTGAGTATAAATTAACCGACATGTTTGAAAAGATACCATGATTTATTGAGACAATTGGTTGCATTTTCAAAATTTGAGTGGTTTATGTCATGCGATCCAAAAATTAAGCATTTTAGCACTCATTTTATTCATAAGCCGTACTACGGACCGGAAGTGAAGTTGACGAAGATGAGGACCATTTCCATGCATAATATTGACCTCTACGTCGAAAATTGCATATTTGAGGTAGCGAGAATTGCCGTGTCCGCGTGGAAGATACGGGCCATGGAATTGACGTTTTAAAATGTATTAATTTAGTAGATGATTGTATGATTTTTTTAGCCCACATTTCTTATAATCATAGTATTTTTGTCAAATACTTTTTGTCTTTATAGGGTATGCGATGCGAATTGCCGTGTCCGCGTGGAAGATACGGGCCATTCTGTGAACAACAATGCAATTGTGGACAGAGGCAGTGTGACATGGCAACAGGTAGATGTACCCCTGCTTGCCCATCTGGATATATGGGCCCCAAGTAAGTGCAGATGAAAATAATGGTTCCATGGGGGTTGGGCGTACGGGCGGCGTTGTCCAAGTCACATGAGAGGTGCAGCATCTGTCATTCAAATCAGTGCTGAAATTTGTAAGAAATCCGATCGGAGCATTGCTAAAAGCTAGAATGAGCTATACATGCAGAAGCATAATTATTTTATATGATGATGACGCATTTACATTGTAATCAGAAGCGTGTGGACATGAGGGGGTTGATTAACAGAACTGCAAGATAGTATGTTGATTCGGGAAACGTGTTTAGATCAGAAATATCGCACCATGAAACCACATCTCTCCATTATCTGACAGACTCATCAGAATGGCATATTAGGGAATTTGATTGTTTCATGTGGAAATTAAACAAATGAACTGAACTTAGATTAGATGAATACGCACCCTTAATCTATACAGGAATAGCATGGGAAAACTGCTTTGTTAAAACAGAGCAGCTTCCCCAAGATAACCTTTAGGAAATGTTTACCGTAAACTTCTGTACTGATTGGGGGCATATAATATATCCCCCGGTATATCCTCCTAATCTGACTTCAAGGCATATACTGTTGGCTGCAAACTCCTTACAAAATTATCAAGTAATCGAGTAACAACAACATGTCACAATATATTATTAGGCCATTTTGACAATCGTCATACTTTGGTTCAGCAGGAATTCTGAAACCTCACGAAGCTTTACCCAAAAAAAAGATAAGCAGTACCTTATACATATCAACATACTTATACCAGTCTTGAACAAGTAATTTAAAATTGATTTGCACAAGCAGTGCTATGGCTGTTTTGTAATGGGTGTTCACTTGTATGATTAAGAATTGTTTAATGTGGGTATGATAGTACTAGTAACCAACTTTACTAGCGACGCCCTCAGAGTAATCAACAGTCTGTCGAACAACTAAAGCATAGTGTTGACTTGATTTAATTCAATTCAAGAATGACATTTGTTTTTGTTGTTTTTTTCTTTTCAAATTTGCTCAAGGCATTACAGCTGATATTTCATATTTCTGTTTTATGTATTAGTTGCGTGATGCCCTGTCCTCCTGGTCGCTTTGGTCCTGATTGCGTTGACTTTTGCCAGTGTCCATTCTCAATGCTTGGTGAAATCTTATGTAACCCAATGACCGGAAACTGTACTGAACCTACGCTGCCGCCAACGACTCGGAAAGTCTACCCAGAGTCGACGATGCTGGAAAGTACCGGTAAGTAAAGAATTCATCTTGTACAAACAGATATTTTAGGCTATTCATTTTCATTGAGAAAGCATCGAAATGGGAGGACGGATCAAAATGGCAGTCCTAGTCCATAGATCATTTCGTCCGACCCTGTATCTAAAATTTGGCTCACATCCTCTAACTGATTATGCTGTTCTGACTGGAAGAAGATCAGTTGGAGTAACGGAGGCGAAGTGTAAAGAATTTTTTTCATCCCATACAACATCTCCTGCATCTTTCGGTATGCAGAGTTTCAGGCCTAAATTATGCAACTATATGGTTGGGTAGAAATTTACAACTCTTAAGGTACAAATGTGAAAGAAAGGTGCAACGTTAGCTGTTTATAGGAGTACATAAATGTACCCAATTTCAATAATATTCAGCTGCACTTTTATCATGATTAGCTGGTTACGTAGAAAGCTGTTGGTGTCGCATCGTAAACGAGCAAATGGGCCACTTTTCTTTAGTGTATATTATTCTGTTTGGTCCTGGTTTTGTTTGTATTGTTATGTTTTGTTTTAGTTTTAGTTTTTGTAATAATTGGCTTTCATGTGGTTTAATTATTATATTAACATTTTATCTTTCTGCCTTTGTTTATGAACAGTTAATTGCGTTTGCCTTCATCTTCTTAAACTTTGACCATTTTTGTTCGAATGTTGTCTGCCTTCTTACCATTCTGTTGAGCAGATACCTATCATGAGTTCTTCCAGTATGACACAGAGAGTCCATCTATCATAAACGCCAAACGGAAGCACCCGTTACAGGTCAGGGCAATGCGTCTTGGTATTTCCGGCGCTGCAGGGGTCCTCCTCATGATAATATCCTTGATCCTCGCCCTCTACGTTCACCGGAAGTTCAGGAACCGACCATGTATTTGTCTCCAGAGGTAATTTTCATCTTCGTCAACAAAATGGGATAATTAAAAGTCTGACAGATTAGGTCAGAGAGCAATGAGATTTTCAAAAACAATGAAGTAAATAAACGGGTTTAATAATGCTATGTCATCATATCTTGTTATTCAACTTTATATCATCCAAGTATTCCGTCTTCAAGGTTAACTACAGCTGTGTTTCTTTCGAAGAACTAGCGCCAGTGTGATATTTAAAAAAAAATTCGAATGACCAGTGCCGATGAAAGTATATAGCTGGCGTTCACTAATTCTCCGTGAGAGAAACAAAAGCAAAACATAACAAAAATGAGTACTCTGAACCAGTATCAAAGATTCATTCTTCATTTGATAAAACGACATTACCACCTTATTATTATTTTTCAAATTTGAATTGAATTGAATTTTCAACTGCTCAAAATACGCAGTGACATGTTTATCCCATCATTAAGGTTAATTTCTCATAGATGCATGCCATGTAAACCAACATATACCTATGAATGGCTATGTATTATAATGAATAAATGTCATTTATTCAATTTCATATTTTTTCTGCAGGAAAAAAATTCGAGCAGCAATGTTGAAACAGCAAAGAGAGAGGAATGACGGTAAATATGATTATTCAACTTTATACAGACTTTGATTCTGTCTTTATAGGCCTGCTTGTTAAAGTATATCCTGGACAGTGACATAAGGGTCAATAATATTATAAGGGTCTGTATTACATAGTTTTGCAATTAGCAATCTGAAAATTTTTAAAACATATTACATTAAATTCATCACACAGTGACGACTACTGGAAGTTCCAATTGCAATTTGTTAAACTGCATATTGACATGCGACTTTCTTTGGTAGACGTTTATCATAACCACCTTCCACTCATTTGAATTCATTTTCGTGCATATTATTATGTCTAACATAGAGCCTGATCGGTTAGTCACGGACGGGCATTTAAGAAATTTTGAATGTTTGAAGGCCTGTAGAAAATAAGTTTTTAATTGAAGAGAGCTATTTTATTTTTCATTGTGAAGGGCATCACTGAAGGAGTTGAAATCTGATAAAGTTTGGTTGCAATGATTGCTGGCTAAAATTATAATCCATAACATATTCATGGTCACGAACGGACAAAATGTCTAATCTTAACCGATCAGGCTCCGTATCAGATATCTTTTTAAAAATAATTATTACATACTAAAAGTTTTAGTCAAAACTGGTTACTTCTCAATAAATCTATGAAA
Organism: Heliocidaris erythrogramma; assembly: GCA_025617745.1. NCBI lineage: Eukaryota > Metazoa > Echinodermata > Echinoidea > Camarodonta > Echinometridae > Heliocidaris > Heliocidaris erythrogramma. The sequence continues at coordinate 20,855,743 of CM046853.1, forward strand.
CCGGATTACATAAATGCTATATTGCAGAATACAGATTCATAATTAATTTCTCTCAAGTGCCATCCCTGGAAATATTTTTAATATAACCTTGACATTCATATAACTTTGCAGGAAGATTGGACCGTTCAAATCATGTTCCGCCAACTCCTCGGGCTCACTTTCCCAATCCGCAATTACCACATGCCATGCCTTACCGACTTCCCAGTCTGTGTAACTATACTGGTCTACGGCAAACTGGAAACCGACCCGGCAGCATGCTGTTTGATCCCCTCCCTGGAACTACAGATTCAAACACCCATGTTACATCGGCGGATGTTCCTCATGTGGCCACGCATCGCATGCCTGAAGAGACCATTTATGAAGTACGACCTTCTCTTGTTGCGAAGGGTCGCAGGGATCAGGATATGACTAGTGGCTACATTGAAAATGATACATTGAATTCGATGTCGAGAGTTGTCCAGGGTTGCGAGATAGAAATGGACAGCGTCACCAGCAGTGCCATGTACCACCGTGATCTGGATGATACAGAGCCTTATGACGATGAGGAGTATGACTATCCTTATGCTGATAATGCCAAGATTAAAATGGGTTTGGATCGTTTTCAAACTAAGAGGTCCAGACCTGGTGCACACGAACACGACAACTCGATCTATGCTGTAGTTCTAGAAAACGAAAAACCAATGCATATTCACAATAATGGGGAATATGTACGCGAGAACCATTGGAGTCGCGAAAGTGACATCCTTGCAGACGCGGGTAATCATGGAAGAACCCATACTGATCCACTACCACTTCCATCCCATCGTGCGAATCCACCTTCTGATGGTACATACACAGCTCTTATCGCAGGAACTCGATCGCCTGAGATGGAACCCTCATTTCCTGAAAGGACTCCTGGTAGTGGCTGTTCTACTGCACCGGCTCCTATTGCCTTAGCAAGAAAACCGTCAATGGGAGTCACTCCTTCAGTAAGACCAAGAGCATCACCGGTTGTGAAACCTATTGGTAAGGCTACCTCAATACGTCCGCGAGGTATGAGTGACATACCTCATAACTCCCGTACCATATCAGGAAACAAATTCATTTCATCCCGCCCTAAAGAAATTATAAGCCAAGTGGATTCAAACGGTTATACGACTGCAATTCGAGCATTTTCTTCAATGCGACAGCCACGGCGTCCAGCAACGAAAAGAAAATCTAGACCTTCCATTGAATTGCGACTAACGCCAAGTCCTATGATACCTCCTAGACTGAGCGAGTCTGATATCCCACCGCTGTCACCCGATCCAACAGCTAATTTCAGCATGAAGACTCAGTTGCTTCAAGCTACTTCGTCCAATCCCAGATATGTTAACGGGTGTATTATATCTCCTAAACAAAAACCAAAGGAAAGAACTCGGTCAAGAACACCAGGTATGCTTCGAAGAGCAAAAAACGTACTCCCTCTACCAACAACAAAAGATGACGAGGGGAATGAGAAACTGTATGACGATATTTTTCCGTTTGGAGATGAAGATAGAAATGTCTGAGTACTTTTCCTGACAGTGATGGAATGTTTTTAAATATACATCAGTGTGCATTCAAAGACTCATGTGTAGGATAGTAATTTTACTATCACTGGCTCAAGATTGAAGTTTATATTATATCATACATGATTTTGGGTTTTGGTTCGTACTTTTCAAACTGATATCATGGAATATTTAACTCAACATAAGTGCGCATGTTCTGCTATAAGTATTGAAGGGAACTTAATGAATCATAAAAAGGATGACGATAGACCGAAAATAGCATTGAAGTCATAATATTATATATTGGATAATTTTTATAAAGAATGAAAGAACAGGGTAAATATCTTTGACACAAAGGTCACATGTATTTAATGGTATCTACTTTGTTTCCGTATTACAAATATATGAAATGATTTTGTGTTTAGTACTAACATTGCTTGGTACATCAAAAGTTCAATAGTCCGATTTGACAAAGTCTTTATTTGTCCAGGGTAAAGTTTTAGAATAAAAACGATAACTAAATGCGGCTCCATCATAAATAATGTTCCCACTACCAAACTTTACAAAATCATATCAGTTTATGTGCACAGATGTAATATATATTCCCTGACTATACGTCCATTTATATGACTACTGAGTATAATACTTTTGTGAGACTATTTAAGCTTCGTGTAATATACAGATCATTATCTATTTATTGCATTCATAGATCATGGACCTTTATGTACATATTTTTAGATGAAATACCAAGCACCAGAATAAAGGCAAATCATAAAAATGAAATATCGAATAAATACTGTTTTCGCCTTTTTTATATTACGTAAACATCTAGTTTGCTACTGATCTTAATAGTATGCTTTGCAGATGGAACAATAATCTGAGATTAGTTTATTTTGCACCATGGCCTGTAAACAAACCTTACAATCAATTATCAGTTATACATAATATTCCATTTAATCCACTATAAAAAATTAGATATAAAAGCTACGGAATGATGGGGTGGCGAAAGTTTTCCTTAGGTGAAAAAGCCCTTTCTTCTCCCGCCTGATGTACCCTTTATGACTAACCACAACGAGGTCACCTGCAGCTGAAAATATTCATCTGCCTTCCAATAATGCAAAATAATGTGACTATAGATGACAAGAGAAAATAGAACAAATATTATGTCGGTTTTAGGCTTATTACATGTTCGGGGGCAGCTCTAAATAAAGCACACAAAATCATTTATAGGCCTGTCACTAAAAATGGAGCTTCTGTTTCGTGTCTTGTTTGATATTTTTATGTCACTAAAAGGGATATGAAATAAGGGCACACCATAAGACGAAGAAATATACTTTAGGTTTAGGTAGGAAACTAATTACACCACAGGAGGTGACTATATTCACTTTGCATAGGCACTTTTCTTGATTTTTAAAAAGATGATGATGATGAGTGCCAGCCCTACCGCCGAAATTCTGAAGAGAAATACATTGGAATTGAGGCGCAATCAAAATTAACAGGTACTTAGTTTCGGGTAAAAATTCAACGCAAATACGGATTTTACAGTACTGGACTACAAACAGAAAACGTGTTCGATTAAGAGAGTGTACAATAATGCCAATAGTACAATGGCATAGCATGAATGGTTTTACTCACGACATTAGACATGTTAGATGTAAATAGAAGAGAAAGAAAATGTTAAGGTATAAACATTGTTAAACAAATATTCTGAGAACAAATAGAAGACACTTTGAACAATTGAAAAAAAAACATGATATGCGCAGCATCATTGTTTATAAAAATATTTGTAATTCATATTGAAAAAAAAAAAAAAAAAAACATATATACATTCAAAACTAAATAAGCAGGTTTGACATGTTGAATTAATAAGCAGATGTCTAGAATAAGTTTTAAAAAATAAAGTAATTGCATTATTATCATTAATAATAACAATAATAAAACAATCACTATAAAGCCTGCATGACTTTCGTCAAAGCCATACGCTTGCGTGTTAAAGATCACATTACAAGAAAATTCCATCAAAGTAAATATTGGCTTAATACTTTTTATTGCATATATGGCATAAATTAAACAAGGTTATCCAAATTCAACGCTTGGAACATTTGAAGTAATGATTATTATCAATTATAAAACGGTAAAATACAGCCCCCGATATAGCAGCTGAAGAGCTCCTCGAACGCTGCTGAGATGTGTGACGACACACCAGGGGCCAGTCCTGTCTAAGCAGACGATGTCCCATCTTACACATTTTTCAGTGCCTGGTTTGTCATCTCCTCTTCACTTATTTCTCTTACTTGACTAGCGTCAGTCTTAATGTTAGTCTGTTGCCTCACTCTTAACTTCGTGTATGGTATTATTTTGATGAAAAATGCAGCGTTAAAAAAATAAAGGAATCAGTCACTTGTAAACAAAATAAGACGCCATTGTATTTTCAGGTGCTTGCACCGGGGCATGTTCGGCGTTTCAAGAGGGAACGAATACCATCCATGCTATATTCTGAGGGCTTTTCAATTTGAAAATGGGGTTTATTTCATTGATCATTGACCCTTCTCCTGTGTATTTACAATCAAACGGTTTTAGTTATCAGAATCAGTTTCACTTTCCCTTTTAGAATGGTGTGAAATAAGGTCATGTTAAATATACCAAACTCTTTATAATTTGATAAATAATTGCATTGCAATTACGTTCATTCATTACAGGACGTCGTCTGCTTAAGCAGGATCGATCCCTAGTGTGACGACATCAAAACATCGCTATATTTCTGGCGAATCCTCGGATATTCCAGATGCTTAGAAGAGCTTTTATTTATGTTGTTTTTATAATCATCAGATACGCAGTTGACATAAAACTTATACGATTGCCATATGTAAGCTTCCCAGTTTCTAGTGATACATTAATTGCCATATTTGTGATTTTCTTGTAATGTGATCTTTAACAGTTTCTGTAGGAGAAATTTCGGCGTAATTAAAGTATTGGACTTAATGCAACCGGGATGTCGATGCTGACTAAAAACACATTTAAGAGTAAGAATTTCAATCATACTTTGAAGTCATTATAGCAGTTTCGTTATCTTGCTAAGAAGATGTTCATGATTACTCCATTCATCCCGACAGTACGTTAATGAAGTCATGCACCCGTGCCAGAATTATTTCGTGAATCCTTGCGATCTCAACTCGGACACTATCTTCTGCGAGCTAATGATGACTAGAATATCGACATGATCGAGAAGATGGGCTTCATAACATGGATAAAAATACACACATAACCTACTCCTAAAGACGTGTGTCAGCGAAACCGTTAGAAATGTGAACATCAGCCGGCACACTGCTGCCTCTCGATCTGCCTGTTGGCCACATGGTTCTACCATCCACACTCTGTCTTGACCGTCCTCTATTGTAAACTATATTGGCAGGGTTGGATGCTGTTTGCTTGCTACGGTTACCATAGTTACCATATTTACCATGAGAATAATTCTTAAGGTTCCTATTTGAATTCTCGGCCATGCTATAGACTGTGGTGCTGGTGTTGCCCGTCTCCTGCCTCTCGAGATGTTTGTTTCCACTGCGGATACCGTTTGGATGCCTCTGGAATCCTGGGTTGCTTGTCACCGGTCCGTCGGGAAAGCTTCTTCCACTGTGTACCGGTTCAGTTTGGCTTCGAGGTCTATTCGTTGGATCACGGTGATGTGTTGATGAGGAATGCTCATTTAATTCAATCTCTCGAGATCTCTCTCGCATACGTGCCTGTAAATGACAGTGTGCAAATCAATACACGTCACTGTAAGGTTCTAGTCTTAAAACATCAAAAATGAAAAGAATTTATAATAGTCATCATATTCAATGCTAAAGAGCTACAAAAAGATTTCACAGGTTGGAAATTTAAAAACATGGATACTTGCTGTATACAGTGTCATGCACCCCATGGGCGCCAAAAAGGTTCATCTTGTACAAACTGCCACCAAGACAAGAGGGGACCACCAAGATCCTTAGGCACATGTTCATTATATCTGAAAAATGTTACTAAATTAATTATTTAGGCTGTTTGATATTTTCATGTTAGTACTCACATTGATCTCTTTACTGAATCGAAGGCCTGTAGTGCTTTTCATAAACGTCTCTTGGTCCTGATTGTTCAAGTTCTTATCTTCTGTTAGATATAACTTTTGCATGTCATTATCATACTGACGAGCATCCTTTTTGTAATGGAACGGCCTCTTTGTATATCCATCCATTTTGTGAAGACGAACACGATAACAAAGGACGAGGACGATGAAGAAGATGATGAAAAGGAAGATGAGAATAGAGATGGGGACCAGGATGGCAAGAAGTATGTAATTAGGACTGATCTCGCATAAATGCCCAGTGTATCCCTTTATGCAGCTGAAAGAAAGATCATTCCCATGATTATTGTTCAAATCACAATTAGTGAGTTCACTTCAAGTAACTTTATCACATTTAAAAATATTTAACTAATATTTGAATGAGTATAATTTAAAACATGATCAAGGAAGAAAGAGTAAAATCCCGTTAAGCAAGGAGTTTGTGATGCTACACATGGGTGTATGGTTTAAGCTATACAAGCAATACAAACATTACTGCACCCAAAATAACATAACAGATAAAAGACCACATGGATTCATCATTTTTCTGATACAATCATTAAGAAAAAAACAGCATGAAGTTTGTATATATAAAATTAAAGACTTTATAAACTTCATTTAAAGTAATGGTGAATGGTCGTACTCATTCTATTTGATCATTATTTACGACACTTTGGAACATTATAAATTCCCATACAATGCTAAGCTCAAATATGAAAACCCATTTGGTTGTTTGTATTGTTTGTTTATTTTTTTACTTTTATGTGCTACCAAATTATGTATTCAATTCAATTCAATTTCGGTTTATTAATATGAAATACACAATGCAGTAGTCCAAGGGCTGATAGTACAATGTTTACATGAAATTTGCATCAAAAACAGGAATAATTGTATACAATTAAAATTAATAAATGATTAAAATTATTATAAAAATACATACATCAAAATATATTCATTCTGTACAAAATGATAATGATTTTAAAAAAATTAACGTCAGGCTGCAAAATTATTGATTAGTTTGGTCACAATATAACCCCTCACCTAAACATTAATGGCAGACTCGGTGTCTAAAAAAATAGTATTGGCGGTTCATTCATGTAATGCCTGACTTTATAGTGGTGATGATAAACCAGACAGGGCAAGGAAATATGCATATTAGAATCCAAACATGTCGATTGTAGAGACATGCAAGAAGGTGTGGACACTTACTTGCAAGTGAAATCGAAAGTGTAGTACTCAACCTGACATTCTCCCTTGTTTTTACAGGGCGTCGAGAAGCAAATTGCATCTAGATCTGAGCGGAATTGAAATGTTTCAATTAATTAAATGCTTGACACATACCATACAAGAAAATTTGTGAAAAAACAAATTCTTCGGATACAAATGCGTCTCGGGATTTTATTTTATTACGAAGATTGTCATTTCATTTTCTGTTTGTAAAAAGAAAAGTTGAATTCATATACGTAAAATGGAAGTGTGCTCACTGATTTAAAAAACGTAACATAAGCTTTTTTCATAATGTACATGTACATTACGCGCTATGATACACACTCATCACAAAAATATCTTCAGACTGGAGAGAAGAAGTTTCATAAATATATAATTTTGGCAGTGATCATTAACATTAGCAATTTTCTTTCAGATGTGAAATGTCTCCATTCAGAAACTTCTCATCCTTCTTATTCTATATAGGGCTACATATACGATTTGAACAAATTGCTGACATCAATTATGTATGAAACTGATCAATGCAAAGATTAATCGGAGTACGAGTTCATACTGGTAAATCGTAAATAGACCTATACGTTCAGATTGCTCATAATTACACCAAGTTCCAAGGATCCAGAATTTTGTGAAAGAGGAGGGGTTGGGCAATATTCAGAAAATTTTCGGAATAATATTTTTTTTCTGTGCCAAGAAAGAATGGGGAAAAGGGTCATCAGCTTTTGGGGTGTCATTTTACTCTAAAATTTTATGACAATCAGGGAAAAAGGTCACGGGGAAATAATCTTGGATCCGTCACTTAAAAGGGAGCACCCCGCACCCCCTAAATACGCCATCAATTTCAATGTTTGTGTATGATGTACCCGTGACACCGACAGAAAGAACTTCAAACTCATCCACTGCGGAAATAGCTTCTTCGACCTCTGTGATCAGGTGAGCCACAGTTACGTCTGATGTGTACATGACGTTTATGAGGAAGTTCATTTGAATAGTGCCGTCTGTATGATTCTGAGCACTGGTCGCCGCCACATTAACCAGGTAGGTTGTAGCAAGGCCGAGTATTGCCGATTCAAACTGGTACAGTGCAAGGGGTGAATGGGAAAAGAAAAAGTAAGAACGCATTCAATGTAATCATACTGTAAGGACAAGTGGCATTTGAAATATGAAGACTTGGGTTATCTCATTTTCATATAGACGCTTTGTCTGTTTTTTTATTTAAAAAAAAAACACGAAAGAAATTGTGTATGTTCGTGTGTGTTATTTTCTTATCTTTTTGGAAATGGGAAATTTTTTTACACCTGGGTGGAGAGTGGCAAATGTAGATTATTAGAGTCTTGCCAAAGGACGTTAGTGCCGTGGTGGGATTCGAACCCCGTACCTTGTAATCTGCAGTCCGGTGGCTTATCCACTAGACCACAACATATTATGACCTCTAGGCACGGGCGACGATCCGCGGAAATTGTGTAAGACTATATGGTTTTGTTTCTCCCAAACAATGCAGAGCTCAAATATGATAACTGCTTTTCCCTTTTAATTGTTTGTTTTACTTTCATGTACTACCAAATGTGTATGATTATTTTGGTCATAATGTAACCCTTTACTACATTAAAGGGTTACATTGTCTTAAATAATAGTACTGGCGATACTATATAGCAAATAATAAGTATAAGCTAGTCCCCCCCCCCCCCCCCCCCCCCCCCCCCCCCCCCCGCCGTGACAAGAAATCGCCGCGCATGTACTTCTATATAGGGTATTCTAGGAATATGTTGATCCATAAAATACTGAAAGCGACTCTTTGTAACACACATGCTTTCCTAAATCGTAACTCGTGTGAGTATAGGCTTTGATGTACCATGAGCGTCTTACCGTTTCTTGTACTGTCAGGACCGCTGGATTGTCTACAGGCAAAGTATCTCGTCTTTTCCTTTTCACTGTATTCATGTTTACATCCGAAATTAAGGCTAAATCTGCAGATTTTTTTTAAAGGAATGGAAGAAAGAAACTGTAATATTGGATTTCACAATAGGCATGCCCGGCCCTTTCAACACAATAAAGTAACAAAAATCCATATCAACATGATCAATATATCTTATCCCACTCTTCAAACATTTTTCTCAAATTGTTTAGCCCTCCATATGCTTTATTAGTGAGTCAAATAAAACAAAAATTTACAACTCAATGACTCTGATCGGATCTTCAATTCAAATAAAACACACTCTTGAACTTGCACCCAACTGCCCAATTACAAAATTGAGCTAATTTCGGGCTTTGTTTGTTGATGATTGACGTACATGATAAACACATGATAAATAATCGGAAAACGGCGTTGAAAGTTAAGAGACATACTGAAGCTTTTCGTCATGCACTCATCAGAGTATACCGCAAGAATGAACAGAAAGTAAAATCGAACAATATACCGGAAACTAAAGGAACAAAGCGCGCGATAAATAATCATGAACCCATGTCATCTTTATCTGCAGTGTTATATCACAGGCTTTCTATAGTGATGCTACTACTTTTCATTTTTGTTTGTTTTTATTGTCATTTGTATTGTCATCAGATATATACATAATTATCACTATGAACACGATGACAAAGAGACAAAATATACAGCTCCTCATTGTACCCTCCACAATTGCTCTGGTAGACAAAAGAACCATTATTGTCACTTGTTTGGCTTTTACCGTGTATAAATGAATGTTATCATTCAATCAATCAAGGTGAAAGAGTATAATATTTTTTTCTCCCATAGACTATTTTCAAGCCGACAAGGTAGAAACAATAATTCAAAGACGGCTGTGTGGAAGCTTTGAAACAATTCATATGACACTAACGAAAACTAATAGTGTATGACTTCTTACTCTCACAGGTAGATAACGTTGGCTTCCATGTTTCCTCAGATGCACAAGTGTGGTCGTAGACATCATTGATACCAATGCAATTAAAGCTACACGATGTCCCGAGTGGAATGCTGCCTTCACAATTATTTGTGTAAGGTTCGCTAGCCGTTGACAATGTACAATATACTGTAAGGGCACAGTAATGATGAAATATAGTAAGATGTACTATAAATGATTTCAGGGCTGCAGGTACAGGAAGATTTGCAAAGCCGTTAGTCCTACTGTATAATACAGTTTCAAGAATGGATTATTTAGTTTCATTATGCATTTTAACATTTTTGGGCAAACCATGCAGTAGCCAGTAGAAAATTAATTTGCAACATGATAATGAGTCATATTCATTCAGTATTATAGACTACCCAATCAAATTTATTTTGGTGAAGAAGTAGTCATACTGGTTCTATATTGTTTCTATATGTGATGGGTGTAATGCTAGTAATAAACGCCAGTTTGTTATTGTTACGAAACACAACATTTTGAAAGTTTCTTGTCAATGTCGGTATGCAACAAACCGTAAAAATAACAATTAACTTCTCAAAAGTTTTTCAAAATTTTCACAAAAAAAAATTCAAAACGGTTGTACTAGAATCGAGGTTATACATGGGTGATTTATTTATTTATTTATTTATTTATTTTGTCTTCTTTATTTTATACTGCAGTTCAGTTATGCAAAAGTGTTTTCCAAAGGCGCCCTGCAGTTTAACAATAAAAGATGGAAGTAACAAAGGTTTCCAATCTAAAATCACTCAAGTCTATGTCATTGGAGTATAATGATATTTTCGGCAAATTGTTCTCCGCCACGATATTATTCATCATAGTATCTAATATGTTGTTTATATAACAGGAATGATTAATCATCTCTTACCCGCTTCTGTCGGGGAGAAGGGAGAGGCTGATGAAGTAGAAACTGGCTCCCTTTGAGAAGACGTTGCTTGCGGTGTGGTATCGGTATCACTATCGGTCGCTGTGAAGTAATAAGCAGGAAGATGACCTCAAGATATTTCAGTATCCTTTAATTTTCATACTCCTTTTATCAAAAACGGAGACACACAAACATTCAATTATGAATTGATTTTGTTTTCCTCATTTACACAATTACAAAAATTAAGGTGTCAAACTATGTCTGAATATACCATTACATGTCAATTTAATAATCCGATAAATCAATTGAATTTATTTGAAAACTAAGTGATATCTAAGAGCAAAAGGAGGATAATGCTTAGCTGAAAGTAAATGAAGTTTCGAAATTATAGGAATGAAATGGATATCATTGGTTTATTCTGACAGGCAAGTGTGTGATTATAATACAAATGCCATATTTTCAAAGAGCTAATGAAAATTTGAACACGAAGTTATAGAACTTCAATAATCTAGATACAGGGAGATGAAAGAATTAAAAACCAATCGAAATAGCTACAGGAAATAAAACTTCACTCATCGTTGCCAGAGAAAATGATAGTCACTAAACCTGTCTTGGAACAGATCACAGTTGATTATAATACAATACAGTGACGATTATTTCCAACCAATTGGCCAAAAATGAAACTCCCACTACAAGAAGTAAATAAATGTATCTCTCACAAAATAATTTCTGAAGAAAAAAAAATGCAACAAATAAAGTGAGCCCTTATATACAGTAAACTGAGATACACTTTTGGTTTACGATAATTTACAACAATAATGTACTTTAAACATTTCAATACTATTTGAGTTGTATAGGATATAAGAAAAGTATAATGCGAACACATTAACTTCAGCAATGTGACATAGCCTTTAGTTTGAAACGCATACTGTGGTGAAATTTACTAATAATGACTATGATCATGATAATAATTATAATACTAATAATATTATCAATAATAATCATCATCATAATGATAGTAATGATAGTAATAATAGTAATACTGATGATGATAATAATAATAATAGTAATAATAATAATAATAAAAATAATGATAATAATAATAATAAAAATAATTTGATAATATTGGATGGCCTTGAGTGGGATACGGCAAAATATTGGATGAACTGTGGAAAAATATTGGACGAGTCGTGGACGAGTCCAATATTTTTCCACAGCGAGTACCAATATTTTCCCGTATTCCACGAAATATGGTCATCCAATATTATAATTATTATTTAGATAGACTAGAGTCTAGATCTATATCTAGATTACATCTAGCCAGGGTTCTACTCCCCATTTTGTAGAAATCTTGGCAATCGAAGCTTGTATTAATAAATAAGTGCAAACTGGAAGTTCGTGTCCATGACAACAAGAAAAGTTAATGTTTAAATTCCAAGAACACAGAACCAGTAACATAATAGGTCTACATGTAGATCTACAGTCTAGTGAAATTTCATAGTGACGTCACGCTAGCTGCATGCGCACAATCATTTGTATCCAGGTCATATAGGCGTGGCTTACAGGGCAACCTAACCATACACGGTCACAAACGGCAAAAATACGGCAAAATATTGGATGAACTGTGGAAAAATATTGGACGAGTCGTGGAAAAATATTGGACGAGTCGTAGACGAGTCCAGTATTTTTCCACAGCGAGTACCAATATTTTCCCGTATTCCACGAAATATGGTCATCCAATATTATAATTATTATTTAGATAGACTAGAGTCTAGATCTATATCTAGATTACATCTAGACCTACTCTACATGAAACTGTAAAATGAGATTCAATCTAGCCTGGGTTCTACTCCCATTTTGAAGAAATCTTGTCATGGCAATATTATTAATAATAAGTGCGAACTGGAAGTTCGTCTCCATGACAACAAAAAAGTTAATGTTTAAATTCCAAGAACACAGAACCAGTAACATAGGCCTATTTACATGTAAGTCTACATGTAGATCTACAGTCTAGTGCAATTTCATTGTGACGTCACGCTAGCTGCATGCGCACAATCAGGCTTACAGGAGCAACCTAACCATATACGGTCACAAACGCAGTGCAATTTCATTGTGACGTCACGCTAGCTGCATGCGCAGAATAATTTATTGACCAATGATAATTTTATGGGTGGGGCAATATATTCGTATCGTCAATATTTTTTGTAAAACCGTCCAATATTTGTTTGATGACGTAATCTCCATACACGTACACGTAAAAATTCAGATTCAATATCCTTGCTTTCTTAGACGATGGCGGTGGACCTGCAAAATAATGTTGCCTCTAAAACCCTACATCTAAATAATAATCTCTGGTATCCCATTCAGAGCCATCCAATATAATATAATTATCATAATTATCATTATTATTATCATAATAGTAATAGTACTACTACTAATACAACTACTACCACTAATAATAATAACAATAAAGAACCCTGTGGAAAGGAAAAATAAAAATAAATCTTTGTCAAGCATACTATTATGCTTATTTGTATTTTAATTTTACATTGCTCTCAATACTGAAGTCATTGATTATACAAGTCATAATTTTTAATGTTGTGTATATTTTCATTGCAGACTATATTGACCATTTGCTCAACAAGACAATCATTCATTTCCTGAAGGACAATGACTGATGTTGAACGTGTGATGTCGTGGGAGTCGATACATCTTCAGGATGGGGACGGCGGCAAACGCAATAATCGAAAGCAAATACTGCAAGATACGCAGACAGTTACGTAATTGTAAGGATGACACCTCCCCTTTTTCCCCTTCTGTTTCTCAAGTCTTATGATCACCTACGAAAGCTCGAGGGTATAGAGGGTATTTTTCCACCTACATGCGAACTACAAATGCTAACAATGATGCCATGCAGGATGCCAGAAAAATTCTGATGTCTACATTCAGAATTCAAAGTAAGCTCATAAAGAATTGCTTATGATATAGTTTGAACCCGATTCTTTGATTATGCTTTCAATTTCCAAAATAATCAAAAGTATAGATGAACTTAGAAGGAGAGAACTGCCTATTACTCACCAGGCGCTGCATCAGTAGTATTTGATGGTTCACCAGATATTGTGGAAGAAGATAGCGATGGTGTTGTTGTCTCCTGCGTGGTGGCTGTTTCAGAAGTTTGAGAAGTAGCAGTTGTTGCTTGTTGTGACGTCATCATCGTCATCGAAGTTGTTTGTGCTGCTGTGGTCGTAGAGACTGTGATAAATAAAATTCATTTTAAAGAGACGGTTTAGTTCTGGTAAAAGTGAAATTAATCGTTGGCTTTCTCATTCATGATATTCTTATATGGGAAAGAATAATCACATAAGCAATGTTATAATGATAAGGAGGATTGCAGGATCGATTGTTCTTGAAATGCCCCTCATATTCCAAAAATTATGACTAGATATAGCTTAACACCTCGTAGTCCAATACACCCATTTCTGTGTGCAATGTTTTTCACTGTACATGGTTTTCAGCAAGAATGAGTAATATTTATCATTCTTAAACATCAAAATACATGTACAAGCTTTCAACCTTTTATAATAACTTCGGGAGAATTTTCAGCTCCTTATATTAGTATTTCTCTCAACAACCTCTTTAATGAAAGTTTCATATGTGGAATTTTGCCAGAAGATTGGAAATTGGCAAGAACTATACCTGTATACAAGGGTAATGGTGATAAAAACGATATTTCAAATTATAGGCTCATTTCAGTAGTATGCCATATTGCTAAATTGAGTGAAAGTTCAATCTCAGTTTTGGGGGACGGCGGCAAACGCAATAATCGAAAGCAAATACTGCAAGACACGCAGACAGTTACGTAATTGTAAGGATGACACCTCCCCTCCCCCTTCGACTTCTGTATAAAGCCCACTGGAGTTTGTGTGCCAAGGCCAATAATAATTTTTCCTCTGTGTCTCAAGCCTTCACTCTTAAAAAATTGGGTAAATTTTGTTGGGCAACACATTGTTGGTTAGAGTTTTGCCCAAAACTGCGCAAATCATGCCCAAACATGGTCAAGATCAACTGACCAATTTGTGTAAAGCAAATGTTGCTCAACTGTTGGTTATATGCTTACCAACAGTTGTGGTCAAATTGATGTTGGGCAAAATTTACCTTTACATTTGGTAAATTCTTTATAATCTTGGGCAAACTTAACCACAAGTGTGTTAATCGTCGCCCAATAATGTGTTAGTCCCTGGGCAATTATTGGGCAATTATTGGTCAATGAGAAACTTACACATGTTGGGTAATTTTCACTTACCCAAAGTTAGGTAATTCTATTGACCAACACAGTCTGGGCAATAAGTGCCCAAATGTTTAATGGACAGCATACGACCCAACGTTGGTTAAGAATTGGTTAAAAAAATGACCAACCATTTTAAGAGTGTTCTGAGCATCTACGAAAGCTCTAGAGGCAATATAAAGGGTATTTTTCCACCTTCATGCGAACTACAAATGCTAACAATGATGCCATGCAGGATGCCAGAAAAATTCTGATGTCTACATTCAGAATTCAAAGTAAGCTCATAAAGAATTGATTATGATATAGTTTGAACCCGATTCTTTGATTATGCTTTCAATTTACACAATAATCAAAAAGTATAGATGAACGAACTTAGAATGAGAGAAGAACTGCCCATTACTCACCAGGCGCTGCATCAGTAGTATTTGATGGTTCACCAGATATTGTGGAAGAAGATAGCGATGGTGTTGTCGTCTCCTGCGTGGTGGCTGTTTCAGAAGTTTGAGAAGTAGCAGTTGTTGCTTGTTGTGACGTCATCATCGTCATCGAAGTTGTTTGTGCTGCTGTGGTCGTAGAGACTGTGATAAATAAAATTCATTTTAAAGAGACGGTTTAGTTCTGGTAAAAGTGAAATTAATCGTTGGCTTTCTCATTCATGATATTCTTATATGGGAAAGAATAATCACATAAGCAATGTTATAATGATAAGGAGGATTGCAGGATCGATTGTTCTTGAAATGCCTCTCATATTCCAGAAATTATAACTAGATATAGCTTAACACCTCGTAGTCCAATACATCCATTTCTGTGTGCAATGTTTTTCACTGTACATGGTTTTCAGCAAGAATGAGTAATATTTATCATTCTTAAACATCAAAATACATGTACAAGCTTTCAACCTTTTATAATAACTTCGGGCGAATTTTCAGCTCCTTATATTAGTATTTCTCTCAACAACAACTTTAATGAAAGTTTCATATGTGGAATTTTGCCAGAAGATTGGAAATTGGCAAGAACTATACCTCTATACAAGGGTAATGGGGATAAAAACGATATTTCAAACTATAGGCTCATTTCAGTAGTATGCCATATTGCTAAATTGAGTGAAAGTTCAATCTCAGTTTTGGGGGACGGCGGCAAACGCAATAATCGAAAGCAAATACTGCAAGACACGCAGACAGTTACGTAATTGTAAGGATGACACCTCCCCTCCCCCTTCGACTTCTGTATAAAGCCCACTAGAGTTTGTGTGCCAAGGCCAATAATAATTTTTCCTCTGTGTCTCAAGCCTTCACTCTTTAAAAATTGGGTAAATTTTGTTGGGCAACACATTGTTGGTTAGAGTTTTGCCCAAAACTGCGCAAATCATGCCCAAACATGGTCAAGATCAACTGACCAATTTGTGTAAAGCAAATGTTGCTCAACTGTTGGTTATATGCTTACCAACAGTTGTGGTCAAATTGATGTTGGGCAAAATTTACCTTTACATTTGGTAAATTCTTTATAATCTTGGGCAAACTTAACCACAAGTGTGTTAATCGTCGCCCAATAATGTGTTAGTCCCTGGGCAATTATTGGTCAATGAGAAACTTACACATGTTGGGTAATTTTCACTTACCCAAAGTTAGGTAATTCTATTGACCAACACAGTCTGGGCAATAAGTGCCCAAATGTTTAATGGACAGCATACGACCCAACGTTGGTTAAGAATTGGTTAAAAAAATGACCAACCATTTTAAGAGTGTTCTGAGCATCTACGAAAGCTCTAGAGGCAATATAAAGGGTATTTTTCCACCTTCATGCGAACTACAAATGCTAACAATGATGCCATGCAGGATGCCAGAAAAATTCTGATGTCTACATTCAGAATTCAAAGTAAGCTCATAAAGAATTGATTATGATATAGTTTGAACCCGATTCTTTGATTATGCTTTCAATTTACACAATAATCAAAAAGTATAGATGAACGAACTTAGAATGAGAGAAGAACTGCCCATTACTCACCAGGCGCTGCATCAGTAGTATTTGATGGTTCACCAGATATTGTGGAAGAAGATAGCGATGGTGTTGTTGTCTCCTGCGTGGTGGCTGTTTCAGAAGTTTGAGAAGTAGCAGTTGTTGCTTGTTGTGACGTCATCATCGTCATCGAAGTTGTTTGTGCTGCTGTGGTAGTAGAGACTGGGATAAATAAAATTCATTTTAAAGAGACGGTTGAGTTCTGGTAGACTAAAGTGAAAATTAATCGTTGGTTTTCCCATTCATGATATTCTTATATAAGAAAGAATATCACATAGGCATGGGATATGGGCATTTTTACGCATGGCACAAAGTTATGGTTTACGTCAACTAATTACAAATCCGACAAGGATTACCAACAGAAGTTCATCTCTAATTGACCACTTTTACACTAATATTTCCTCCTATCCTATTAGGGCGGGATGTATTGAGGTTGATGTTTCTGATCATTTTCCGGTGTACGCTGTTTTTGAGAATTTTAAGTGTATTAAACCGGCCATGAAGAAAGTGACATGCAGAAACTTTCGCAATTTTTCATTGGATTCTTTTTGTAATGATTTAATTAATAAAGAATGGCTGGATGTGCTCATATGCTCTGACCCAAATGAAGCGTACAATATTTTTCTTCGGCAGTTTTCATATGTATGTGACAAACATGCACCTATCGAAACCAAAAATATTAAATTAAAGAAAAGAGATAAACCTTGGATTACACGTGCTATTAAGCGCTCAATATTAAGAAAACACAAACTTTTTTCTCAAGTAATCAAGACTAAATATAATGACGAGGTTCTTGGAAAGTATAAAAGATATAGAAACGTCCTAACCACAGTTCTCAGAACGGCAAAGCAAACATATTATAATCAACAATTTGAACGACATAAAGAGAATTCGAAAAAAACATTCAGCAAAGTTCAGCAAAAACTGATGGTAAAATTCACAAACTCGTTAAAAACAAATCTGATGGATCAACTGTTGAGGTTTCTTCATCAGAAGATATTGCAAATGTTTTCAACGATTTTTTCGCAAATATTGGGAAAAATCTGGCAAGTAAAATAGAATATACAGACATTGATTATAATAGGTATTTAGGTTCCTACCAGAACGAATCATTCTTTTTTTTCCGGTAACAAGTTATGAAGTAAAAGAAGTGATAAGTAACCTTGATCAGTCTAAGGCCAGTGGATATGATGATTTATCAGTTCGGCTATTAGTATATGCACAGAACTATGTTTGCCAACCACTCGCGCATATATTAAACCTATCATTCACAACGGGCATCTTCCCGGATAAATTAAAAATAGCGAGAGTTGTGCCTGTATTTAAAAAAGGAGACAAAAGTTTGCCGGGTAACTATAGGCCCATATCAATTTTACCAGTTGTGGATAAATTGTTTGAAAAACTTGTAAATATTCGAGTGGTGAAATTCTTAGAGAAAAAAGAAATATTATATAATCATCAGTATGGATTTAGACATGGATATAGTACAAAACTTTCGCTTATAAACTTGATCAATCAAATTACTCAATCTACTGATGAATGGAGCTTGACAGTAGGAGTATTTATCGATTTTGCTAAGGCCTTCGATACAATTAATCACTCTATTCTTTTAAAAAAAACTGGAGCATTACGGAATTCGGGGAATAGTGTTAGAGTGGTTTAAGAATTACTTAACAAACAGACAACAATTTGTAACTTACGACTGTGTGAAATCTGATTATAAATCTATTTCATGCGGCGTCCCCCAGGGCTACCTACCAAATTCATCAAATTATTTAAATTGTCGATTATTTGCAGATGATTCTAATCTATTTCATACATTTAAGCATGATGAACTTAATATTCATTTATTAGAAGTTAACCGTAACCTGAAAGCTGTTACAGATTGGTGCAACTCAAACAAACTTACAATAAATACGAAAAAAACTAATTACATGTTATTTAAAAATCGACGAAGACATTTCTCAATTTCAGGTCAGTTGCTCATTAATGAAACCATTTTAGAGTCAGTTGAGTCAACATCGTTCCTTGGAATTCGTATAGACAAAAATTTGACCTGGAAAAAACACATTGATAATCTATGCAATGTACTAAGTAAAAAGATTGGAATATTGTATAGATTAAAAATAATGCTCATGTTATATAATTCTTTTATTTTACCCCATATAACGTATGGATTCGAAGTTTGGGGTGCTACATGTAAGACAACTCTGAATCCTGTCCTAATGCTTCAGAAACGAATGGCCAGAGTAATTGCTTTCAAAGGTCCAAGATATCACTCTGCTCCTTTATTTTATGATCTTAAAGTGCTAGATATTTTCAAAGAATATCGCAATGTGACTGGTATTTTTATGCATGGTATATAATGTATAACCGTCTGCCTCATACTTTATCTGATTACTTTTCACTACTAGATAACCCTTATCATACAAGAAACATAGAGAAATCTAATTTGAATTTTTCAATCAGTAATACGAATCTGGGTAAACAATCGATTTCATATTCAGGACCTGTTATATGGAATAATTTGCCAAACGAATTAAGGAATATAACCGGTCGCAGAAGTTTTGCACGGGCATTACAAGAATACTTAATTGGAGAATACCAACTTGAAAATCAATTTTAGAATGTTCATGAAGGTGATTATCATTCATTATATTTATTTTAAGCTCACTTGATATTCGTTATTATTGTTGTTATTATTGTTGTTGTATTGTTATTACTAATTTTATTGATTGTAAATAATGTATATGTGTTATTTTAAAAAAAAGAAGATATATATTGATAACTATTGATTTATGTAATCAATAAATTTTACGGGGCTAACCTCGATTAGCATTATGCTATTTGTTAGCTCCCTTTACCAAGACGTTATTGTGATTTTTACCAAGATGTATGTATTATTGTGATTTGGTAATAAACTCATTCATTCATTCATTCATTCATGATAAGGAAGATTACAGCATCGATTGCTCTTGAAATGCCCCTCATATTCTAAAAAATGACTAGATATATAGTTTAACTACCAAATGTAGTCCAATACACCCATTTCTATGTGCAATGTTTTTCACTGTATGTGGTTTTCAAAAAGAATGAGTGATTATTTTAATTCTGAAACCTCAAAATATATGTACACACTTCCAACCACTTATAACTTCAAGACAGATTTTTTCACAATGGAAGAGCCCGCAGTACTCCACTTTATCTTTAACATGGTTTTCTCTGACATGCAGGCTATCATCGTCGTAGTCTTTTAAAATATGAAAAATAAGAATACTGAAGATTATATCACAGCCTAACACTGGTTAAAATCTGTTCACCAGACTAATTTCATGTGAATTTAACAAAAATAAAAGCCATAGGTTGCACTGATATTTATTTTATATTGGATGGCTCTGAATGGGATATCAGAGAATATTCCACGAGTTAGGGCCATTATTGCACGAATCGAAGATGAGTGCAATATTGGCCCTAACGAGTGGAATATTTCTGGTATTCCATGAAATAAAGCCATCCAATATAATTATTATTATCTATATCCTACAGGAAAATGATTTAGAAATTAATAAAAATCATTTTAACCAACCACATTCAGTTAATAGAGCCCCTCATCATACTTCATTGTGATCACACAAGTTTAACTTAACCTCTTTATGACGTCATGTGCGTATGTGTATATGCGTTGCATTATTTGCGCGCACGCAAACAGACCAGACAAAATACGGCATAATATTGCACGGCAAGTTTAGTACTGTAGCCTACGGGGAATTCAAGCGGACAAAAATATGCGTTTTTAATGCGCCGCTAAACTGCCTTATATAGGTATTAATAGTTTTATCAAACGGGTCGGCAATATGATTATGAAGTCTATAAAAATGGTTACGAACCCCATAGAAACGCCAAGAGTCGCACAGTCATGGAGGCTGCCATTTGCTTTCCTGGATGACATCGCAGAAGCGCAGCCAACAAAAGTCATGCGCGTTTCAGTGAGAGCATGTAATCCCTGCGCTAAAATGACAATTAAACTACGCGATTTCATTGCGTTTTAAGTTTGCACGCACCAGAGGTACGCGTACGCGCAGCTCATCCGTGGTTTAGAGCCTTTTTGCCGTATGTTATCACTTTTTTTTTGCACGGTCACGTGGTGTTATTTGACTAATCAGGATGGCTACATCCTTGAACCCGTTTTATAATTAGTAATATAACACACATTTTACAACGTAATAAGTTTGAATATGCCTACTGTATACCATTCTGACAATAAGTTCCCTCATATCCACGAACACAATCATGTACAATAATTATAGCCATTCAAGACATTCTTTATAGTCCATCGATGGTACATTCATGTCCATCGTTGCCAGATGGGTATTTAAAAGATATTCCTACCACGAAGAGACTAATTACTATATACAAAAACCAAAGCCATATGTTCAAGACAATGACTGTAAAAAATGAATGTTTTATAATAGATCAAGTAAACCTAAATGCCTTGATAACGACTTACCATTCTGACAATTCTTTCCTTCATATCCAGGTACACAAGAACAATTATAGTCATTGAAGAGATCTGTACATGTTCCACCGTTCTCACATGAGTTAGACAGACATTCATCGGTCTCTGATTTAGGTTGAGGAAGAAAACAGGTTCCACGTGTCAACATATTATGAATAATGCATACGTTACCATATTCTTGCATGACATTGTAGGTAGTTTCACAATTCAATGTTTTTGCATTTTTTGTCGTACCTTTAAACGCAACCTTTGACGGACAGATACCAGAATTAACAAAAAATATTATTAGAGATCTGAATATTTCTAACTACACACACACACACCCACACCCACAAACCCACACACGCACACACACAAACATACATGATCGATGTATAATTATGTTATTTTCTTCCTCGTTCATTCATTTGTTCAAGGAAATGACTATAATTTTGTTATTGCTCTACCAACATAAGCTCTATATATCAGTGACTATTATGATTGTGATCATGGTGATGGGTGCCAATGTACTTAAGACTCTTCACTCCCTTCCTGTTGGATCCATCAATGATAATAATGTGTATATATTAATATTCATATCATAAATCATTTGTTTTCCTTGACATTCATATCGCGTCAATATCATCAAAATTTGCATTATGATCTTCATAACAGTATATTGTATATTTGTTTGTCCTATGCAGCTGTTCGTTTGATACATATTATATCCTTTCGTGTAAATTTCTATTTTTTGGCTACATTTCTATAACATAAGCAGTTTTGTCAATACAAAAACCAAAGCCATAAACAATTTTGATTCAGAATAAGTAAATCTTATGAATACGACTTACCATTCTGACAATTCTTCCCTTCATATCCAGGTACACATGTACAATTATAGTCATCGAAGAGATCTGTACATGTACCATCGTTCACACATGGGTAAGTCAGACATTCATTGGTCTCTGATAAAGTTAGGGTAACAGTAGAACTATCGTGACCAAGTAATATTCATTATAAAAATATTGCATTACGTACTACCATGTGTTTGTCTAAGGATTATTATAAGATTAGGGGTTAATCCCGTGGTTGACCGACAGCCCAAGAGACCGACAAAACAAATATATACACACACTTAGAAATAAAGGTACTATTTTGCACCCTCAAATGCAACACTGGCAGCACCTTTTTGCACCTTTAAAGGTGCAGTTAGCTACAATTTGCACCCTTAAAGGGTGCAGAGTTGTACCCTATAGAAAAGGTACAAATTTTCACACTTTTGGATGCAAAAATTTCTATACCCTTAAAGGTGCAAACTTGCATCTTTTAGGGTGCAAACGGGCATTAAAGGGTGCAAACAAGAACAAAAAGGTGCATTTTTGCACCCTTTTCATGTAGGGTGCAAGATTGCACCCGAAATGGTGCTGCCAGTGCTGTATTTATGGTGCAAACCTGAACTTTTTTTCTAAGTGTGCATTAAAAAAGATATAAGATGAAACAGAGCAAGAGAAGAGGATAGTAACAGAGAAACAGAGATAAAACGGGAAGAATTGAAGAATATGAAAGGTTTAAATCTTAGAAATAAAATTAAAATAACAAAATTATATAGATACATAAAAACTAGAAAGAAGAGAAGAGGAAGGAAGGGAATAAAGATAAGATGTCGGTCTCGTGGGCTGTCGGTTCTGTGCCCACGAGACCACTGTTATTCGCCCATGGGCTGTCGGTATCGTTAGCCGTCAGTCTCACGAACCCTCGCAAATGTTGACACAAGGCCCAAGAGACCGAACTTGACGGTTTCGCGGACTGTTGGTCTATCGAACCCTCTGAAAAGTGTCCCATGAAACTGACATCATCGGCATCGTGGGCTGTTGGTCTTGGGGGCTGTCGGTCTCGTGAGTCGTCAACGGTTAGTCAACTACTTGTTATGGCGGGTTAAAGAATTGTGGCATTTCTATATATACAAAGCAGACAGCAATTAGGTCATATCCACATACAAACTGAAATAAAATGGGCGCCTTCCATCTTCATCAAATGATAAAGTATATGGTGTAAAGGGCACATAAGGTGAAAATCAGAATCACCACAAAATAGGCTCTTGTTACATCAACAGGGGCAGTTTTTCATGTCTGGAGAGAATGTTATTGTCTTGTGCAAATCTGGGGTATATGTCCCTCTGCCACCCGTACCCATCCTATTCTCTCTCCTCAGTGGGTATCGTTCCATATATTTTATGTAACCAATGATGGAATAAACATCATCTTTATTATATTTCAAAGTATGGATTTCCCTTAAAGGGATACGCAACCAGGCTGCCGTGGGGAAAGAAAGAATTGCGTAAGCCCCATTCACTCGTACACAAAGTTTGTGCGTCGAACGCGTCCGTCGGACTATTGGGATTAAATTTCGGACTGCACGAAGGCGACCGAATCTTGCACGAGAGCTCGAGCTCAGGCAGAGCATGCATGTTGTGCGGCGACCAGTCTGTCCCGAGTTTTCGCCCCGCGGGGCAACGGCATGATCAGGTAACGATCACTGTGCCCTCTCGCGGAATAAAAACGTCCACAATCTGCGGTTGAGTATCCCTTTAAGTCATGTGGGGATGTATCCTAATTTTGTCGCGGTCTTGCCAAAATCTGACACAACTGGTACTTTAAGTAACACTTTTTAAAGCTGTTCCATCCTGTATACATACCACATATTTAAATGCATTACCAAACAATCTGATAGTATCATCATGTGAACCACTCATCTGAAAATAATGTATTAAAGATCACATTACAAGAAAATTCCATCAACATAAATATTGGCTTAATACTTATTATTGCATAGATGGCATAAATTATACAAGGTTATCCAAATTCAACGTTTGGAAACATTTGAATTAATGATTATTATCAATTATAAAACGGTAAAATACAGCCCCCGATATAGCAGCTGAAGAGCTCCTTGAACGCTGCTGAGATGTGTGACGACACACGAAGGACCAGTCCTGTCTAAGCAGACGATGTCCCATAACATCTTACACATTTTTCAGTGCCTGTTTTGTCATCTCCTCTTCACTTATTTCTCTTACTTGACTAGCGTCAGTCTTAATGTTAGTCTGTTGCCTCACTCTTAACTCCGTGTATGGTATTATTTTGATGAAAAATGCAGCGTTAAAAAAATAAAGGAATCAGTCACTTGTAAACAAAATAAGACGCCATTGTATTTTCAGCTGCTTGCACCGGGGCATGTTCGGCGTTTAAAGAGGGAACGAATACAATCTGTGATATTATTCGGAGGGCTTTTCAATTTGAAAATGGGGTTTATTTCATTGATCATTGACCCTTCTCCTGTGTATTTACAATCAAACAGTTTTAGTTATCAGAATCAGTTTCACTTTCCCTTTTAGAATGGTGTGAAATAAGGTCATGTTAAATATACCAAACTCTTTATAATTTGATAAATAATAATTGCATTGCAATTACGTTCATTCATTATAGGACGTCGTCTGCTTAAGCAGGATCGATCCCTAGTGTGACGACATCAAAACATCGCTATATTTCTGGCGAATCCTCGGATATTCCAGATGCTTAGAAGAGCTTTTATTTATGTTGTTTTTATAATCATCAGATACGCAGTTGACATAAAACTTATACGATTGCCATCTGTAAGCTTCCCAGTTTCTAGTGATACATTAATTGCCATATATGTGATTTTCTTGAATTGTGATCTTTAATGATTAACCGTCTCATGAACAACTGATTCCAATAATCGTGCGCAGAGTTAAAATTTAAATGCATTGCACTGATTCCATGCTTAACAAGCAAATACAACCTGAATATTTTACGACTTACCATTATGACAAGTCTTTCCTTCATATCCAGGTACACATGTACAATTATAGTCATTGAAGAGATCTGTACATGTACCATCGTTCTCACATGCATTGCTCAGACATTCATCGGTCTCTGGTGAGAGTATGAGAATGAATCGAAACAGTTGAAGAAAAGTGATGTTGTTTTCTGTTAATTTTACCACAAAGTCACACCCTTATTTGGTTTACAATGTAAACCAAAAAAGGCTTCGTACATGTTGAGGCTATTATTTTATGAACATCTTTATTTCCAATTTCAGAATTAATATCCAAACCATTCACTGCTTTGATTCTATATGTTTGATAACTAAGTAAAGCCTATATATTTTATCGTGACTTACCATTCTGACAATTCTTTAATTCATATCCAGGTACACATGTACAATTATAGTCATTGAAGAGATCTGTACATGTACCATCGTTCTCACATGGGTTGCTCAGACATTCATCGGTCTCTGGTGAAAGTTGGGGTAAAAGTAAAATTATCGTGACTTGTTAATATTCATTATATTGCATTACGTACCACCATGTGTTTGTCTAAGGATAAGAATAAGATTAGGGGTCATACCCGTTGACCGACAGCCCAAGAGACCGACAAAACAAATATATACATGAGAAAGGAGAAGAAGAAGGAAGGGAAAAAGATAAGATGTCGGTCTCGTGGGCAGTCGGTTCTGTGCCCACGAGATCAATGTTATTGGTCCTTGGGCTGTCGGTGTCATTAGCCGTCAGTCTCAACGAACCCTCGCAAAGGTTGACAAGGCCTAAGAGACCGAACTTGTCGGTTTCGCGGAATGTCGGTCTATCGAACCCTCTGAAAAGAGTCCCATGAGACCGACATCATCGGCCTCATGGACTGTTGGTCTTGGGAGCTGTCGGTCAAATCAACGGTTAGTCAAATCAAGGAGGTGCCTAGTACCTCCTTGATCAAATATTTTTTTATGGCGACACATTCTGTGCTGAAATGGTACACATTTCGTCAGGGAAGACTGGTATTTCTATATAACTGCATATAACAAAGCAGACAGCAAGGCCATATTCACGTACAAACTGAAGTAAAATGGACGCCTTTCATCTTCATCAATTGAAGTAGTGTACATAAGGTGAAAATCAGAATGTGGAAATTTTCCACCACAAAAAAGGCTCTTCTTATATCAACAGGGTCAGTTTTTCATGGCTGGAGAGAATGTTATTGTCTTGTGCAAATCTGGGGGTATATGTCCCTCTGCCACCCGTACCCATCCTATTCTCTCTCCTCATTGGGTATCGGTCCATATATTTTATGTAATCAATGATAGAATAAACATCACATTTATTATATTTCAAAGTATGGATTTTTCCTTAAAGGACAATTAACCCCACATGATATTCTAGATGCGGTATTGTCTGCTATGTCTTTCCATGGAGGCTGCCATTTTGTGCATGACACGGATCATTAGGTACCATATGCATTGATAATAGCCTACCTTTACAACAGATACGTCGCTTTGTTCTGATTTTATTACGATTGTTATTGGTCATGGGCCTAGATAATTGACGACCCATGAGTTCTAATAGCCATCCTGTAATGCAGATTCCTCGCTTTGTTTTGGTATTGTTACGATTGTCTCCGTCCTTGACGTCAATTCTCCGTCTCCACGTACAGAAAGTATATTTTTATGAACAAATTAAGACCTTTTAAAAAATATATAAAACTAAACTTACATTTCAGAATATGTGACTATATCTAATATATATTTGTCCTCTAAAAATCAATTACAAGTTAACGATGAAGGAAATATTACTTGGGATGAAAAATATTTTCGTGTACACATAAAGTAATGGCAGCCCCCTTATTATTGCTAGCAGACAATAACTTGGCTGGAAAATAGTGATTTATATCTATATCCTGTGTTTTTACATGAAATTGCATGTATCAAATAAGAGGCATATACTACACCATTCAAAATAAGCTAGTTCATACGCTGAGGTTAATTTCCCTTTAAGTCATGTGGGGATGTATCCTAACTTTGTCGCGGTTTTTCCAAAATCTGACACAACTGTATCTTTAAGTAGCACTTTTTAAAGCTGTTCCATCCTGTATACATACCACATATTTAAATGCATTACCAAACAATCTGATAGTATCATCATGTGAACCACTCATCTGAAATGTATTAATGATTATGGGTTGCTCAGACATTCATCGGTCTCTGGTGAAAGTTTGAGAATTAACCGAAACAGTTGAAGAAAAGTGATGTTGTTTTCTCTTAACTTTACCATAAAGTCACACCTTTATTTGGTTTACAATGCAAACCCCCAAAAAAGGCTTCCTACATGTTGGGGCTATTGTTTTATGAACATCTTTATTTCCAATTTCAAAATTAATATCAAAACCATTCACTGCTTTGATTCTATGTTTGATAACCAGGTAACCAGGTACCATCGTTCTCACATGGGTTGATCAGACATTCAACGGTCTCTGGTGAGAGTATGAGAATGAATCGAAACAGTTGAAGAAAAGTGATGTTGTTTTCTGTTAATTTTAGCACAAAGACACACCTTTATTTGGTTTACAATGTAAACCAAAATAAGGTTTCGTACATGTTGAGGCTATTATTTTATGAACATCTTTATTTCCAATTTCAAAATTAATATCAAAACCATTCACTGCTTTGTTTCTATGTTTGATAACCAGTTAAAACCTATATATTTTATTGTGACTTACCATTCTGACAATTCTTTCCTTCATATCCAGGTACACATGT
Organism: Heliocidaris erythrogramma; assembly: GCA_025617745.1. NCBI lineage: Eukaryota > Metazoa > Echinodermata > Echinoidea > Camarodonta > Echinometridae > Heliocidaris > Heliocidaris erythrogramma. Next base: position 20,883,738 of record CM046853.1, read on the forward strand.
ACAATTATAGTCATTGAAGAGATCTGTACATGTACCATCGTTCTCACATGGGTTGATCAGACATTCAACGGTTTCTGGTGAGAGTATGAGAATGAATCGAAACAGGTGAAGAAAATGATGTTGTTTCTGTTAACTTAATCATAACGTCACACCGTGATTTGGTTTACAACGTAAATCATAAGTATAAGCTCCATCTTTGAAAGGTTATGTACATTTGGGTGCTATAATCTCATGAACATATTTATCTGTTTATTTCGAATTTCAAAAATAATATTAAAGCCATTCCCTGCTTTGATTCCATGTTTGATGAACAAGTAAACCTAAATGCGTTGATTACGACTTACCATTCTGACAATTCTTTCCTTCATATCCAGGTACACATGTACAATTATAGTCATTGAAGAGATCTGTACATGTACCATCGTTCTCACATGGGTTGCTCAGACATTCATCGGTCTCTGGTGAAAGTTGGGGTAAAAGTAAAACTATCGTGACTATAGGTTATATTAATTATATTGCATTACGTACCAACATGTGTACGTCTAAGGATAAGAATAAGATTAGGGGTCATACCCGTTGACCGACAGCCCAAGAGACCGACAAAACAAACATATACATGAGAAAAGAGAAGAAGAAGGAAGGGAAAAGGATAAGATGTCGGTCTCGTGGGCCGTCGGTTCTGTGCCCACGAGACCAACGTTATTGGTACATGGGCTTTCGGTGTCGTTAGCTGTCAGTCTCAACGAACCCTCGCCTAAGAGACCGAACTTGTCGGTTTCGCGGAATGTCGGTCTATCGAACCCTCTGAAAAGAGTCCCATGAGGCCGACATCATCGGCCCCGTGGACTGTTGGTCTTGGGAGCTGTCGGTCTGGACGGTTGTCAATAACGGTTAGTCAAATCAAGGAGGTGCCTAATACCTCCTTGGTCAAATATTTTATTTTATGGTGGGTTAAAGAAAAGACACATTCTGTGCTGAAATGGTACACATTTCGTCAGGGAAGAGATTTTGGCATTTCTATATAACTACAAAACAGACAGCAAGGTCATATTCACGTACAAACTGAAGTAAAATGGACGCCTTTCATCTTCATAAAATGAAGTAGTGTATTATACATAAGGTGAAAATCAGAATGTGGAAATTTTCCCCCACAAAACAGGCTCTTTTTTCATCAACAGGGGCAGTTTTTCATGTCTGGAGAGAATGTTATTGTCTTGTGCAAATCTGGGGTATATGTCACTCTGTCACCCGTACCCATCCTATTCTCTCTTCTCAGTGGGTATCGGTCCATATAGTTTATGTAATAAATGATGGAATAAACATCATGTTTATTATAATTTCAAAGTATGGATTTCCCTTGAGTCACGTGGGGATGTATCCTAACTTTGTCGCCGTCTTGCCAAAATCTGACACAACTGTTTCTTTAAGTTACACTTTTCCATCCTGTATACAAACCACGTATTTAAATGCATTACCAAACAATCTGATAGTATCATCATGTGAACCACTCATCCGAAATGTATTAATGATTAACCGTCTCATGAACAAATGATTCCAATAACCTTGCGCAGAGTTAAAATTTAAATGCATTGCACTGATTCCATGCTTAACAAGCAAATACAACCTGAATATTTTACGACTTACCATTCTGACAATTCTTCCCTTCATATCCAGGTACACATGTACAATTATAGTCATTGAAGAGATCTGTACATGTACCATCGTTCTCACATGCATTGCTCAGACATTCATCGGTCTCTGGTGAGAGTATGAGAATGAATCGAAACAGTTGAAGAAAAGTGATGTTGTTTTCTGTTAATTTTACCACAAAGTCACACCCTTATAAAGGCTTCGTACATGTTGTGGCTATTATTTTATGAACATCTTTATTTCCAATTTCAGAATTAATATCCAAACCATTCACTGCTTTGATTCTATGTTTGATAACCAGGTAAAACCTATATATTTTATTGTGACTTACCATTCTGACAATTCTTTCCTTCATATCCAGGTACGCATGTACAATTATAGTCATTGAAGAGATTTGTACATGTACCATCGTTCTCACATGGGTTGATCAGACATTCATTGGTCTCTGATAAAGTTAGGGTAACAGTAGAACTATCGTGACTAGGTTATATTAATTATATTGCATTACGTACCACCATGTGTATGTCTAAGGATAAGAATAAGATTAAGGATCATCCCGGTTGACCGACAACACAAGAGACCGACAAAACAAATATATACATGAGAAAAGATAGAAAAGAAGCAAGAGAAGAGGATAGTTACAGAAAAACAGAGATAAAACGGGAAGAATTGAAGAATATGAAAGGTTTAAATCTTAGAAGTAAGTAAGCATAGCAAAAATTAAAATAACAAAATTATATAGATACATACACTCTAAAAACTTAAGTGCCGTATTTAGCACTTTTTGAGGGCATGCATAGGGACTGCACTCAGAGTGCTATTGAATGCACACAGCGTGCTCTTTCAGCACTTTCACGAGAGCTGGACCGGCTCCTTAAACTGCTAAACATTCATTAAAAAATCGTGATTTTGGCGTGCCTCGAACCAGGGTCCGCTGATCGAGAATAGCTGGCATTACCGCTAGACTAACTCACATCGTACGATTTAGAGCAGATCATATTGTTACATAGTGAATTTACGACACCACATAGTTCATGTTATCTACTTGATTCCCATGACTAAACTGGATTACAAGAAGCATTCGTTAGTCTATCGGTAACGTCAGCGCCTCTCAATCAGCGGAACCTGGTTCGAGGCTCGCCACGGTCACATTTTTGTTTTGCTGGTAAATTAGCACACTACAAGTGCTAAAACAGCATTTCAGGTGCAGTCACTATACATGCCCCGAAAAAGCACTTTAGTTTTTACAGTGTAAATATAGAAAGAAGAGAAGAAGAAGGAACTGGAAAAAAGATAAGATGTCGGTCTCGTGGGCTGTCGGTTCTGTGCCCACGAGACCAATATTATTGGTTCATGGGCTGTCGTTATCGTTAGCCGTCAGTCTCACGAACCCTCGCAAAGGTTGACACAAGGCCCAAGAATCCGAACTTGTCGGTTTCGCGGACTGTCGGTTTATTGAACCATCTAAAAAGAGTCCCTTGAGACCGACATCATCGGCCTCGTGGACTGTTGGTCTTGGGAGCTGTCGGTCTCGACGGTCGTCAATAACGATTTCCCTTGAGTCATGTGGGGATGTATCCTAACTTTGTCGCGGTCTTTCCAAAATCTGAAACAACTGTATCTTTAAGTAGCACTTTTTAAAGCTGTTCCATCCATACCACATATTTAAATGCATTACCAAACAATCTGATAGTATCATCATGTGAACCACTCATTTGAAATGTATTAATGATTATGGGTTGCTCAGACATTCATCGGTCTCTGGTGAAAGTTTGAGAATTAACCGAAACAGTTGAAGAAAAGTGATGTTGTTTTCTCTTAACTTTACCATAAAGTCACACCTTTATTTGGTTTACAATGCAAACCCCCCCAAAAAGCTTCCTACATGTTGGGGCTATTGTTTTATGAACATCTTTATTTCCAATTTCAAAATTAATATCAAAACCATTCACTGCTTTGATTCTGTGTTTGATAACCAGGTAAAACCTATATATTTTATTGTGACTTACCATTCTGACAATTCTTTCCTTCATATCCAGGTACGCATGTACAATTATAGTCATTGAAGAGATCTGTACATGTACCATCGTTCTCACATGGGTTGCTCAGACATTCATCGGTTTCTGGTGAGAGTATGAGAATGAATCGAAACAGGTGAAGAAAAGTGATGTTGTTTCTGTTAACTTAATCATAACGTCACACCGTGATTTGGTTTACAACGTAAATCATAAGTATAAGCTCCATCTTTGAAAGGTTATGTACATTTGGGTGCTATAATCTCATGAACATATTTATCTGTTTATTTCGAATTTCAAAAATAATATTAAAGCCATTCCCTGCTTTGATTCCATGTTTGATGAACAAGTAAACCTAAATGCGTTGATTACGACTTACCATTCTGACAATTCTTTCCTTCATATCCAGGTACACATGTACAATTATAGTCATTGAAGAGATTTGTACATGTACCATCGTTCTCACATGGGTTGCTCAGACATTCAACGGTCTCTGGTGAAAGTTGGGGTAAAAGTAAAATTATCGGACTAGGTTATATTAATTATATTGCATTACGTACCAACATGTGTACGTCTAAGGATAAGAATAAGATTAGGGATCATCCCGGTTGACCGACAACCCAAGAGACCGACAAAACAAATATATACATGAGAAAAGAGAAGAAGAAGGAAGGGAAAAGGATAAGATGTCGGTCTCGTTGGTCGTCGGTTCTGTGCCCACGAGACCAACGTTATTGGTCCATGGGCTTTCGGTGTCGTTAGCTGTCAGTCTCAACGAACCCTCGCAAAGGTTGACAAGACCTAAGAGACCGAACTTGTCGGTTTCGCGGAATGTCGGTCAATCGAACCCTCTGAAAAGAGTCCCATGAGGCCGACATCATCGGCCTCGTGGACTGTTGGTCTTGGGAGCTGTCGGTCTCGACGGTTGTCAATAACGGTTAGTCAAATCAAAGAGGTGCCTAATACCTCCTTGGTCAAATATTTTATTTTATGGTGCGTGGGTTAAAGAAAAGACACATTCTGTGCTGAAATGGTACACATTTCGTCAGGGAAGAGATTTTGGCATTTCTATATAACTACAAAACAGACAGTAAGGTCATACTCACGTACAAACTGAAGTAAAATGGACGCCTTTCATCTTCATAAAATGAAGTAGTGTATATACATAAGGTGAAAATCAGAATGTGGAAATTTTCCACCACAAAACAGGCTCTTTTTTCATCAACAGGGGCAGATTTTCATGTCTGGAGAGAATGTTATTGTCTTGGGCAAATCTGGGGGTATATGTCCCTCTGCCACCCGTACCCATCCTATTCTCTATCCTCAGTGGGTATCGGTCCATATATTTTATGCAATCAATGATGGAATAAAAATCATATTTATTATATTTCAAAGTATGGATTTCCCTTGAGTCACGTGGGGATGTATCCTAACTTTGTCACGGTCTTGCCAAAATCTGACACAACTGTTTCTTTATTAAAGTAACACCTTTTAAAGATCACATTGCAAGAAAATCACAAATATGGCAATTAATGTATCACTAGAAACTGGGAAGCTTACAGATGGCAATCGTATAAGTTTTATGTCAACTGCGTATCTGATGATTATAAAAACAACATAAATAAAAGCTCTTCTAAGCATCTGGAATATCCGAGGATTCGCCAGAAATATAGCGATGTTTTGATGTCGTCACACTAGGGATCGGTCCTGCTTAAGCAGACGACGACCTATAATGAATGAACGTAATTGCAATGCAATTATTTATCAAATTATAAAGAGTTTGGTATATTAACATGACCTTATTTCACACCATTCTAAAAGGGAAAGTGAAACTGATTCTGATAACTAAAACCGTTTGATTGTAAATACACAGGAGAAGGGTCAATGATCAATGAAATAAACCCCATTTTCAAATTGAAAAGCCCTCCGAATAATATCACAGATTGTATTCGTTCCCTCTTGAAACGCCGAACATGTCCCGGTGCATTGAAAATACAATGGCATCTTATTTTGTTTACAAGTGACTGCTTCCTTTATTTTTTAACGCTGCATTTTTCATCAAAATAATACCATACACGAAATTAAGAGTGAGGCAACAGACTAACATTAAGACTGACGCTAGTCAAGTAAGAGAAATAAGTGAAGAGGAGATGACAAAACAGGCACTGAAAAATGTGTAAGATGTTATGGGACATCGTTTAGACAGGACTGGTCCTTCGTGTGTCGTCACACATCTCAGCAGCGTTCAAGGAGCTCTTCAGCTGCTATATCGGGGGCTGTATTTTACCGTTTTATAATTGATAATAATCATTGATTCAAATGTTTCCAAGCGTTGAATTTGGATAACCTTGTATAATTTATGCCATCTATGCAATAATAAGTATTAAGCCAATATTTATTTTGATGGAATTTTCTTGCAATGTGATCTTTAAAGCTGTTCCATCCTGTATACACACCACGTATTTAAATGCATTACCAAACGATTGAACCACTCGTCCGGAATGTATTAATGATTAACCGTCTCATGAAAAATGATTCCAATAATCGGGCGCTAAGTTAAAATTTAAATGCATTGCATTGATTCCATGTTTAATCAACAAATACAACCTGGAAATTATTTTTACGACGTACCATTCTCGCAGTTTTTTCCTTCAAATCCAGCTACACATGTACAATTATAGTCATTGATGTTGTCTATACATGTCCCATCGTTCTGACATGGGTTGCTCAGACATTCATCGGTCTCTAGGAGAGGTAAAAAATGGCATGGCTAAGTCAAGTCATTAAAAGTGTTCAAATCAACTAAACAACTAAACAACTATGAACAGATTGCTCGATGAATTAATGTTTATGTTTTTATAACTCACAACCACGTGAAATAAAAAGAAACATGTACAGACATAATTATACAGTTATTGATATTCTTCTATGACAGTGGTGGTGCAGCCACAAGAAAGACATAGTGGACATAAGTGCCCCCCCCCCCCCCCCTCCCCCGCCATTGCAAAAAAAGGAGAAAGTTGGAATAAAAAAGGAAAGGAAGGAACAAGGGAACAAAAACAACGCTGAAACAGATACCCTCCCCCACTCCATGCATTCTCTTTCGTCCACCGACTAAGGTTAGTGGCCAGGGGCCTGGGAGGCGGGGCTGCGGGGGTGCTGCAGCACCCCCTGCAATTTTTTTCTTTAAAAGTAGTTAAAAAGAGACCCTAAAACGCTGAGGACCTTTTTTTTTTCTTTTTTAGCTTGTCAGAGATTTTTGGACTGAAAAAGAGACACTAAAATGCTGAGGACCTTTCGTTTTTTGTCTCACAGCACCTCCAGTAACAAAATTGTTCCCAGGCGCCTGTCAGTGGACCACCCACCCCCCCCCCCCCCTCCTCTTCAATGACTCGACCAATGTTACACTATACTATTGATGACCATTTACATATGTAATTCTGCTACATTTTATGCCCAATCTTTCCACAAAAGAAACGAAATATAAACGAAGTTTCTAATCGTGAAATTCTTTGGCTATATCCATTTTTTTTTAACTGAAAAAAATCGAGACTTATCTAGTTATATCATGACTATGTGAATTACAGTTTAATACCATTGCTACCTGGACTATATTCTGAGAGAAATCAGTTACCGCTCTGTGCTTTTTACTGGTATTATGAAGACTGACGGTGGAGAGAACATAAGGAAGTATGGAAAACTGTCTTATACATTGCATAATAGTTAATACAAGTTTCACTGCCGCCATCGACATCAAATCGCTCATGATGACGGTCTCCCGCGTTTACAAATCCTGTTAATTGTAAAATGTTAATTTCCAATATTGTATACATATTTTCTTTGTATTCGAGAAGTAAATTGTTAATGTCTGACAATATGTTTATATATATATATTTCTATCTGTAATACATGTATTATATATTTTGTATTATTCTATTGAACGCAGAAATATAATCGATCAATCAATGAAATACATAGCAAGAGGGCTGAGATTGGGATAGAATTTAAGTTCGTGGAAACAATAACGGTTGAAACAAAATAATATTATGAAATTGTCTTTGAAAAAAAAAATCTTACCGTTGCATGATGGAATGACAGGCGACAATATCCCTTCATTACAGACGATGGATTCATTATAGGTGATGGTGTATCCTACTTCACACTCAAACATACACTCTGTATAGCATGGTATAGTAGTATTGGTTTCACATGTCCCGTTAATTGATATGAGGTGATCAGGTAGAACTCCGACAGAGCATTGTTCACCTACATTCAAACAAAAAGGAAATAATCACATCAGTAGAATTTTAAAATTACTGGCTTGCAACTGCTTTTCTCTCGCACACCCCCACCCTTCCCCCTCGCGCGCTCTCTCTAACTCTCTCTCTCTCTCTCTGTCACGATCAAGATACAAACTATAATATTTTATTACTTTATAATTTGCATTTCAGTTCATGTCAATGAGGAGAATCGCGCTTATTTTATTTGAGATGCCTAAATCATACCATTGGATATGTGAAAGGGCACCTATTTTTTAAATTGCCGCCTGCTTGCGCATAAATGGAAGGTGTCATGACGTCATAAAAATGATTTGACAGTGAAACTACCGATATTTAAAATTTTTAAATCTGAATTATCAATCAAGATAACAATTTTCGGGTAAAATATACCACTGCCTACAGTCGGCTAGAACGGCAAGCCTCGAAACAAGAATCAAATTTGACATAAGATAGGTATGCATAAGAGGTACATGTATTTGATATTTCCTCGTTAAAAAAATGTATATTATTCTCTCTGCTGTGAATATATGATTTTATAGCCACCTTTTATGGACATCTTCCTGAGTTTATGACTCGTATAATAATGTACTTTCATGGTATTATTGAAAATCGAATAAAGTTATAAACCCCGCATAATGCTATGAACATAATTACGTGCACTGTGTCAGCGACAGGCGTGACCTTTCACAGGCCATGTGAAGGTGACAGAGAGTGGGTTCAAGATGAACAGTGGGCTCACTGCCTTGATTATGCTTGATTAGCGCATATAAATAACATCATCAAAATGGCGCCTCGTTCGGAACAGGCATTACTTACAGCAGAATGAAGGACGTGGTGGTAGCCTAGGTGGCGGAGAAGAACATGTATAGTTACTATCTGACGCAAGACACACCTCCTCATCAGATAGAACAACGCCATAAAGAATAGCCAGCAATGAGACAATTAAGGCTGATCGCCATACCTGGGAAATAAGACAAAGATTATAATTGTCATGTAGTAATTATTAACTGCCGATAAAACGCAACATCCATACCCACCCATACCATCCCCTGCCCCCCCCCCCCCTCCTGGCTACGCCTGTGACCATGACAGGCAGATTATTAGCAAGAATATTCGTCTCTCTTCTGCTTAACCATTAAACAAAAGCCCACACAACCTCTAGTAATGAAATAGTAGACTAAAGTCTTCAGGAAATTAAAAATGTCAAATTTCTCATTTTTTCCCAAAATATACTTTTAACTTCCAATATATTTCTTTTGATGATTGCTCTCCAATCCCACTGAAGCCCGAAGCGTGCCACAGACTCGAAAACATTATTAGTTCAAAAACTATTTATTTCATTTTCTAACCAAGATGTGATAACAATAACCTTGTAAGGAAAGGTACATTTAAAAAGAGTTTTCAAAAGCCAGCCAATATGAAGATAGATTTAGAAGGAAGTAGCGCCCAACAAATAACACTTATCCTGCCTTTGAACCTCTTATCACATAAGGAATTTCCATTTAATCTTATAATCAAGTATTATTTTAGTTTTTCACATCAATAATAAGTACATAGAAACACATGATTGAACATGATCGAGTACTGCTTGCAGACCACTCAATAAGCCCGTTTACACGGGTCCGCTCGCTATTCATGACTGCCATTCATAGAATACCGCTATTCATTTAACACGCGTCTGATTTGATTTGATTTGATTTTATTCGTGAGGTATATTGCAATACAAACATAACCAGGTACCATGACAGGATAGCCCATGAAAGCCGAAATGGCTTATTTCCAATGGGGTCCTTAACTAAATAACTGATTAAAAATACACTAAGAAAACACATTAGTACGGCTACAAGACTATCGTACACGTACGACAAGTAATAAGAATGTACTAATTAAAAGTAGCAAAATAAAACATAACATTTTTATAAAGTAGGCGAAGATTACATAAATGTGAAAACAAGACTTACTCAACGGAAAAAACTATATACAGAAAATCATAATGAAACTATCGATAATAAACGTTGGTTCATGAATAGTGTTCTTTATAAATAGTGGTCCTTACGAATGGAGAGCCTTATGAATAGCGAGGTAATTTGCTCGCTATTTAGAAGAACCGCTATTCATTTAGTCACGCGTTATGGATAGCGGTCCTTATGAATAGCGGTCCTTATGAGAAAGCTTACCCCGTTTACGCTACTGTCCAACCGTCCAACATCGCGATTTCAACAACATGACAATGTTATAGTGGAAGTAGACAAAATAAATTGTGTATTTTATTTTATTTGTTAAATTTTATTTCATTTCCAGGAAAAGAAAAGAGTACAACAATAGCAAAGGATACAAAGAAACGAAATACAATAACAAAATAAAGAAAAAGAAAAAGAAACCCACAATGCTCCTGCGAAATTGATTTTGCTCAAGGCTTTATACCCTCAAAGATACATAATTCGGATTATGATTGCGATTGGGTTTGAGATAAGATTTAGGGTTATGGTTATTAATATTGTGGAGTCCAGCGTTAGGAATAAACCTATAGCACTTCGGTTGGGGAACCTTATGGGAATTGACCGCGGAGAGATTGTCGCTGTAACATCCAAAATGCGATTTTAGTCAAATCGCCATGGTTGGACCGTGTAGTGTAAACGGGTCTCACGTGCAGTTACATGATAATTCTGAAGTCAGTCAAGATTTATTTGTTTTATTCATGGAGGTAAGTTCCGGCTCGCCCACATCGAATTTGTATTGAAGCATGTTGTCTGTACAAGATTTAATGTAAACATGTTCTTTTCTGTGCAAATACCAAAGGTTTATTTGATACGGACAAATAGTAAGATCATAATAGAGGGTGTTATTGATAAACGGGTGATGATTATTATGAATCTCACTTGGGTCTTTCCAATTTTGACTTAGCAGACTATTCTGCATTATTACGTGAAATAATGTGTGAAAAAAAGAAATAATAAGCACTACTTCCAGCAATTACATTACCGAAATAGTTGTATTTAATACATCTCCATATTGTTAACAATGAAATCAATCTTTATTTTGGGTCCATCAACCCTCTCTCACAGGCTAGCTATTTGCTTTAGGCTAAACAAACGATGTGAGTGTACGTGAAATTGTGTAAATTTGACCGTATTCGCTACAATATTCTTTCTCTTTTTTTCTATTTCAAAGGACAATCCACGTAGAAATGACGTCAAACATTAACATATTTTCCTTTAAAATAACAAAAACCCGGAGTTGAGTCGGGTTTATTGAAACGCCCAATTTCACAAACCATGAATCCAGATCCACCTCTGTATAATTAGTGGTGCCCCTTTGATGACAGAAGAATTATATTGATGCATGGTAGTTCTGCTTGTTGGTTTGTGTGTGATCATCCAAACACATGATTGTTATTGAAAATATGTTCTATTACTTACACTGGTATTATACATATAATTATTTAGGAGACATACTCAAAACTAAATCTGCTGAGATGCAGAAGGGCGTTAACTCATATACTTTTACACAGAGTGAACGACCTTCTGGCTTTCAACAGACGTATAATGACTTTTAAAAGAATATCTCTGTAAGCGGAAATAAAATGATTAAATTAGATATCAATGACCAGTGAAGTATATAGCAGAGTCAACATTTTCTCTATTCTTAGTTCTTGTCACGAAAATGTCGAAATACATAAATCTATATGATCATTCAATAAGGAATTTCGATATTGATTTAAGATATAACCAAGAAGAATATTTGTCATGGATTCGAATTTTAACCATGGAAATTAAATGCAACTGTTTAAGTGCTGAACAGATATTAGGAATTTGAAAAAGAAACCTGGTTGGAATATGAGAAACCTAGAATGCCTTGTCAACACGATTATCTTGTCAAGACAACTGAAATCAGATAGTTAATGTAAAATATAGCCCAAAAAGTATATGGTGCTGTTTCCAATAAGCTAATAACATGTGTAATCATACACAGTCCTTCTACATGCTGATATGGATATCGAACAGTTAGCTCGCAATTACAAGATTTCATTCATTGGTAAGGACGTGATCAAAAACTTGTGATTTTAAACACCCTGCATGTATATCGATCCATCTTGTCAGATGTGTGTATTTTATACATGGTAGGCTTAGCAGTATTATGCTGCTTCACGTATAATCAATTTACACTGACGACAGATATTATGGTTAAGCATGCCTGAATTCTGTTAATTTAAATCTAGAAATGTTGAAGCAACACTATACTGACTCAAAGCGATACAAAATGGAAACAGACATTAAGCAAGGGATGATATTGTCTTTATTGAGTGGAATGAGTTATTATGTAAGCTTACATTGTCCAAAAATAATATACATATTGCAGTATGAGCTTGGCGGGATAAATATATCGACATGTGAAAATAGATGGAAAAATATATAATATAGATGAAAATATCAAAATAAGATTTACAAAAGTTATACTTACGATGCTTTTAGGAGGAAAGCTGATATCCATGATTGGGATTGATAATGCAACACTTCTGTGAGAATAACAGTATATTATCTTTGATCCAGTAATGGAGATGGACCCGATCGGTTGATATATTTTTTTATTTTCAAGTGGTTTTCACATGCTCATTTTGCTATTTCCTTGTAGAAGATTTTTATTGTCATTTAGGCCCACTGTTCTTCCTCCATCGGCATGGTCAATGCTGGTAAGAAGATGGTCAATGCCGCTGAAAAAGCTTCCAAGCAAAGAAAATTATGATTACATTAAAGTTCACTTTACGTGAGCCGGATGACATTACACGAACTGACCCGGTAAATGATTAAAAAGTGGTCAAAATGCTTCATTTCAGTCATGCACCGTGATCACTCCAAGTCCAACAGAATATATGCCATCCACGCCACGGCTGTATAAAATACGTGTATCGTTCTTATGAACGAACCTTTCATTTTGATATCTCACGAGCTCAATAAGACCCAAGTCGTTTGCTCGTTGACACTAAACATGCTTAAAGGGAAATTAACCTCAGCGTATGAATTAGCTTATTTTGAATGGTGTAGTATATGCCTCTTATTTGATACATGCAATTTCATGTAAAAACACAGGATATAGATATAAATCACTATTTTCCAGCCAAGTTATCGTCTGCTAGCAATAATAAGGGGGCTGCCATTACTTTATGTGTACACGAACATATTTTTCATCCCAAGTAAAATTTCCTTCATCGTTAACTTGTAATTGATTTTTAGAGGACAAATATATATTAGATAAAGTCACATATTCTGAAATGTAAGTTTAGTTTTATATATTTTTTAAAAGGTCTTAATTTGTTCATAAAAAATATACTTCATAAAAAATATACGTCAAGGACGGAGAATTGACGTCAAGGACGGAGACAATCGTAACAATACCAAAACAAAGCGAGGAATCTGCTTTACAGGATGGCTATTAGAACTCATGGGTCGTCAATTATCTAGGCCCATGGCCAATAACAATCGTAATACAATCAGAACAAAGCGACGTATCTGTTGTAAAGGTAGGCTATTATCAATGCATATGGTACCTAATGATCCGTGTCATGCACAAAATGGCAGCCTCCATGGAAAGACGTAGCAGACAATAGGTGCATCTAGAATATCACGTGGGGTTACTTGTCCTTTAACTTGGCATCCTAATTGACACACCCGTGCAAAGTACAGTGGCGTTTTTATATGAATTGTCATTTGCGAATATTATATTTATTTTCTGAGGAAAAGGGGCCCTTGAATTATTGTTTGGTTGTGCGGCCAAAAAAAACTTCAATGCTTTTGTTCGAGCTAATAATAGCGTATCTACGGGGGCACTTGCCCCCTCCCTATCAAATGGCGAAGGGGGGGGGGGGAGGAAGAAAAGGGAGAGAGGAAAGGAAACGTTAAAAGAATACGCTTACAACCCTCTCGTTCACCCTCTCCCCAATAATTAATGCCATTGATAATTTGCATTTCGTCCTCTGAGTAAGACCGGCTACCCCTCCCTTTAATGATGCTGATGTCCCTCGTTGTCTGGACACAGTGTCACGCTAAGCTCTTTTCAAATCGTTCTATCTGTTAGAGTTGATGGCAAGCGCTATCTGACATTGGCATTGGATTAGATCATTAAAAGAAATATCAGCGGAAAGAGTTCAGGACACCTATAAATTGAAAATCAATCAATTAAACAATAAAAAAAAAACATAGGATAAATCACTTTGTTTAAAAAATGAAATAAAAGGTTATTTTGGTAGCCTACAACCACGTGTACATTTGCGAAAAGCTTTCCCAGAAACCAAAAATGTACAAGAGACATTCTCTTTTACCTGAAACTTTCCATTATGTTTTTAATTTTTTTACGAAATGATTTATACACAAATGAACTACCCCTTTTGCTCACATTTGTTCTAATCTTTTGTTTCTTCGTTTCTTGTTAAGTGTTAAATCAAGTGCCTAATCGGGAAAGGGGCACATGCTCCTCCCCCCCCACCTCTCCGTGACCAATATCTGCCCGCGTTTTGCTTGTCAGAGATTTAGGAAAGTATTTATGGCTCGAAAGAATGCGAATGAGGGGGGAGGCTTGCTTATCAGAGAATCTGGAGAAAAAAAACCAACAACAACAAAGACATACATGTATATCATCGCTGCTTCAAAAGAAATGTGTCCATTTATTTCATGGTATTTGATTGTAATCATATCCGAGTCTTGGTGTTTCTTTTTAGCAAATACTTACGCAGTATTCATACATATTTTCTGACCATGGAAAGAACTTTTGTCTTTTTACGTGACATTTTTATTTTCTTTAGGGTGCAAAGAATGTGCCCCTATGACCCAACCCCGGCGCTACGACACTGACCTTTTGGGCATCAATAGAGTAAACATTTTGAAAATTTTGAAAATTATTATGCAAATTCTTCAGCAGTCTAAGAAATGGGTGACTGATAGAATTTGTGGATACTTGGCTAACAAAATACGCGATATACCTGAACGGGGGCATCTCATTTTTCCGAAGGTTCGTTTTTCCGAAGGTTCGTATTTCCGAAGGTTAGTATTTCCGAAACACTAATTTCCCATGCCTGGGGGTTCATAATTCCGAAAATGAAAAAGGGTTCGTAATTCCGAACATTTGTTGCATTATTCCGAAGGTTCGTTATTCCGAAGGTTCGTTTATCCGAAGGTTCGTTTATCCGAAGGTTCATAATTCCGAAAATGAAATAGGGTTCATATTTCCGAAGGTTCGTATTTCCGAAAATGAAAAAGGGTTCATAATTCCGAAGGTTCGTATTTCCGAAAATTAAAAAAGGGTTCGTATTTCCGAAAATGAAAAGGGGTTCATATTTCCGAAAATAAAATAAGGTTCGTATTTCCGAAAATGAAAAAGGGTTCGTATTTCCGAAAATAAAATAAGGTTCGTATTTCCGAAAATGAAAAAGGGTTCGTATTTCCGAAAATGAAATAGGGTTCGTATTTCCGAAAATGAAATAAGGTTCGTATTTCCGAAAATGAAATAGGGTTCGTATTTCCGAAAATGAAAAGGGGTTCGTATTTCCGAAAATAAAATAAGGTTCGTATTTCCGAAAATGAAAAAGGGTTCGTATTTCCGAAAATAAAATAAGGTTCGTATTTCCGAAAATGAAAAAGGGTTCGTATTTCCGAAAATGAAATAGGGTTCGTATTTCCGAAAATGAAATAAGGTTTGTATTTCCGAAAATGAAATAGGGTTCGTATTTCCGAAAAATGAAATAGGGTTCATAATTCCTGGTAAAAAAAGGCGAATTCATCAGGAGCAGAGGTGTAGCAAGGGGGGGGGGGGGGGAGGAGGGCACGCCCCCACCCTTCCCTCATCGGATGGTGAAAAAAATAAGAAAAAAAGAAAGAAAATGGAATAGGAAAGAAGACGGTTGGACCCCTTCCGGCAACCCCCCCCCCCCCCCAACCCTCTTCCACCAGCGGCGTCTTAGATTAGCTTTAAGATTATTCCAAAAGACTTGTGCCTCCAATGGTGCCAGTGCTCCCACAATGGCTAGACTCTAGCTACGCCACTGTTAAAGGGAAAATTTAGGGTAACGATAGGATATTATGGTTTTAATTGCCATCTTCAAAAAGCGGATCTCTTTTCGACGAAAAGCACCTCCCCCAACCCTGCAATTAATAAAAATATGAAATGGAGACACAAATCTGGGAAGGTTTATAAAAGAGGAGAGGAGAAGAGAAAAGAGACGAAAATAAGAGGACGAGATTAGAAAAATCGAATAAGTGTTTATGTGTGTGCGTGTGTGTGTGTGTGTGTGCGTTTGTTTAGCATTATGTCCGAGGACATTTTCGGACAGAGAACAAAAAAAAAATCATGACAACAATGGTCCTCGGAAGGCGGACAATAGTCCTCGAACGTCGAACAATGAATTTATGCCTTATTCCGTCGACTGTCCGAGGACGAGTAACAATAGAGGAACAATAGTTGTCCTCGGAAGTAAAGCCATGTAAACATGTGTGTGTGTGTGTGTGTGTGAGGATGTGTGTGTGCGTATGTGGAGGTGTCGTAGTCGAACGGTTTACAGCGCTTGACTGGAAACGCGAAGGTTGGGGGTTTGATCCCTGTTACGGCACCTATGGTCTTTTTGTTGTAAAAAATATGATAGCAACTTTCCTTTTTTTTAATTTACGAGCGCGCGAAGCTAGCGACCAGAAATAATTGTGCCTTTCCGTTGTGAAAAATCATAAAAATAACATATTTCGGCATATAATGACTGGAATATGAGGATATTCGGGCACCTCACTCCCTGAATATGAGGTGTGAGTTGCCGGAATATCGGCACTTTCAAAATCCGGGGGAGGGGGGTTGGCTGCAGCAGCCCCCCTTCTCGTACGCCTATGCCTAGGCCTATGTTAAGTACACAGTTGCGATTGATTTTAACTTGCGATTGTTTCAAATATATCGCTTCAACTCCTTATAAGGCGGGGCACTGGTTGATAAAAGCCATTAATTTAGGTCAGAATGTTTTCTTCTCCATGTGTAATTCCTTATTTCTATTTTTTACGATGAGGATTGTTTTACTCTCAATGTCTTTTAGTGTTTTGTAATTTGTTATGCTTGTAAAAGTTATTTCAAACTTCAGGTCAGCGGTTGTAACTGTTAAAAACGCAGACTGTGCAGTAAAATGAAGCAACTCATTAGAATCTGTACAAATTTATTATGCTTTAAGCAGCTGTATAAAATGAAAGATTTTCATCCATGTTTAGAAATGATGGTATTTTGGCAAAGTTAAAGAACATGTTCAATGATTTTAATCTATTTATGCGGCATAGATAGTTAGGATTATTCCCTGTATGATAATTATTTTAGCCCGACTGAAAGAAAACTTAACATTTTGATCCACTATTCTTCAAATTTGGTTGTATGTTGCTTTTAATCATTATCATTATATTCAATTAGCGATTGCACCTGACCTATATACTTACACATAATATGCCAGTATAAAGAGTTATTTTTATTCTTCAGATGCGGTGTGCTACATAGCAGTGGCTTTAACATTTTTGTTGTTGCTCACTTGTTATCTTTCTTTTCTTGAATTTGGTTTTCTTAAGAAGTAGCTGCTGCACGGCTTTTGTAAAGTTCTGTTGGAATTGTAAAGTGTTTGAAAACTATCTGCGTCATAGATCATTTCAGATATGCGGCAAACAAAATGCTGTATAGTTGTGTAAGCAAGGTCATTACTTACAGCAAACTCTGCTGCATTTCATTCATTTACCTCTACAATTTAAGATTTTAATCTGTTTTAAGAAATGTTAATACTTTTGCAAGGTTATAAAACATGCTCAATGATTTCAGTCTGCCTTGCTGCATAAATTGTTTAAGATATTTTGCATTATAGTTTGGTTTTACTTTTGTTTCCTTTGATGATAATCATACCAGCCTGATGATAAGACTCCTTCTTTAACTTGTTACGATCCATCTTTCTTCGGCTTTGGTTGTTTATGGTATCTATTCATTTATTTATTATTATTACTAGTATTATTTGTATTATTATTATTGTTATTATTATAATTATCATTATTATCATTATTATTAGTAGTAGTAGTATCTGTTTTATCATTGTTATTATTATTATTACTAATATTATCAGTATTATAATTTTTATTATTGATAATATTATTGTTGTTGTTGTTATTGTTATTATTATTATTACAATTGTTATTATGAAGTGGACTACCCAGAATTACGATGACGATGTCATTTTGGATGGAGTTATGCGACCAGACTTAGATATTGCACCGGTTACTCTACTATTGCTTCTTTTATTTCCCTTGTCATGATCGTATAATTGGCCTATAGCCTATACGTATCAATAATATGCTTGTTATAATATGTTGTGCTACTTGCCAGGCTATTTATTAAACATAGCAGTGACTCCTTTATGAACTCTCTGTAATTATGATGTTGTTTTTATTGCTGTTGTTGTTTTGGGGACCGGAGGGGAGGGCTTGTAAAGTCATCTACAGAGCCATATTACAGACTTCGGCCAACTCGGTTTATTTGGGCACAACATGGCGTATATTCCTTTGTTTAGTGCTTGCCTAACAAAGCAACAAGCGCCATATTGCTACCTACATGGAGCCGAGTTGGCCAAACTCTGTAATAGATGGCTCTGAGGGCTAGGGATGCAGGACGCCCTCACCTTATTTTTAGTATACACTTTTCATATACTTTTTTAATCACAATTTATGTTGAATGTTGACGAAGTAATTACATCTTACATGTCTTAAAGATAATAAAGTGTCAATGTTTGGCTCGCTGGAATCCAGCAGCGTGGTGCCCGAACATCCTTTTATTTTGGGAAGCGAGATGGTCGGCTATCATTATCTGTGGGCGGGAAGATACTCAAAATGTTATCGTTGTTTGGATTATCTGGTAACAACATCATTATTCTATAGACAATATCTCCTTTTTTTTACTTGCTCAATAGCGCGTAAGATTTAGAAACGGAATAGTTTGGGACAGGGAACGCCCATGAAGGGCGAGTGAAGTGCCCAAATATTCCATATTCGGCAGCAGGGTTAAGTAATATTATTCATGGCTCATTATTACATGTTCTATATTTGTCTTTTGATGGCGAAATTGCATTTCCATTACAATAAAAAAAGGGTTTTATGTTTTTTTCTAACTCGCTTCGCTCGCTTGCAAATTGTAGAAACGGGGAGTATGATATTCTGCCAAGAGGCATCAGCTCCCCCTTTCAAAAACATTACGTGGCCATTTTCTGCTTGTAAAGATCTACTTGGAAGTTTGGTGTGTCTCATTTTCCAAAGCGGTATATACATTATATAAATAACTTCAAGCCAATTTCGTTGTAGCAAATTTAATCCGGAATCCGATCATTCACTTTCTCCAATACATCAGTATGTATTTTAATCACCGAAGTAATATCATTTTATGAGAAATGAAACATGTATTCCTGAGGCGCTCGCTCACAAATATTGGTTATTATAATAGGAACAATGATAATAATGATAATAATATTAATAATAATAACAATAATGATGATAATAATAATAATAATAATAATAATAATATTGATAGGAATTACGATAATATAATGGCTATTTCTCTGGATTTTATTATAATTGTTATCATCATTGTTATGATTATTGAGTACGAAATGAATATCTTTACACTTGGCAGTCTTTCCCCTCCTCCCTATCCGAAATACGGATTGACGCCGTATTCTCTGAATTTTACGGTGGCTGATTTCCGCCAAGGTTTTTTTTTTCTTTGTTCAGTACGGCGTTATAACGCCCTAAATTACGGCGTATAATAACGCCCTAAATTACGGCGTATAATAACGCCCTAAATTACGGCGTTATAACGCCGTAATAGGGCGTCATATCGCCGTAATTTAGGGCGTTATTACGCCGTACTGAACAAAGAAAAAAAAACCTTGGCGGAAATCAGCCACCGTAGAATTTACAACCTTTTTTCATTTTCGGAAATACGAACCCTATTTCATTTTCGGAAATACGAACCCTTTTTCATTTTCGGAAATACGAACCCTTTTTCATTTTCGGAAATACGAACCCTATTTCATTTTCGGAAATACGAACCCTTTTTCATTTTCGGAAATACGAACCTCATTTCATTTTCCGAAATACGAACCTTCGGAATTATGAACCCTATTTCATTTTCGGAAAAAAGAACCTTCGGAAAAACGAACCTTCGGAAAAACGAACCTTCGGAGTAACGAACCTTCGGAATAACGAACCTTCGAAATTATGAACCTTCGGAAAAACGAACCTTCGGAAATACGAACCTTCGGAAAAACGACATGTAACCACTTGAACAATAATGATCTCCAGGATGACTATTACTCTGGATTGATTGATTTGATTGATTGATTGATTGATTTTATTTGTTTCCACAATCGGTTTACATATGTACATGAGAAATATAAACATAAGCATATGGCATAATACAAAGGATAAAACATATATCATAACAACTCAGTATAATAAATATCTTCCAGTAAAAGTAATAAACGCATACAGTATATACACTTGTGGGGGAACCTATTAAAAGCGAGGCTTGTCGAGTTAGGTCCCCATTTAGCGATAAAAGGAGCTGGAAAGTAAAATGGAGAGATTAAGATGAGAAGAAACAAAGAAAGGACGGGAATCAGCAGATGGAAACAAATGAAAACATATAAAAATTAAGTAGCTATAGAGTGAAAGAGAGATAGAGAGAGTGTGTGTGTGGAGAGAGAGAGAGAAAAGAAAAGAGAGAAAAGAGAAGAAAGAAGAGAGAAGAGAGAAGAGAGAAGCGAAGTACAGATCGAGATCAGCAACCATTACATGCAGCATTCTAGTATATGGTTTCAGCAAAAGAGATTTCAATTGTTTTTTAAAATGGTGCAGTCTCTCTATTTCCTTAAGGTCTGGATCGAGACTGTTCCAAAATTTGGGACCTGTAAAGACGAATGTTTTGTGTGCTAGGAGCCGCCGAGAAAAAAATCTGGGGTCATTCGTTATTTCTAAAGGTTCGCTTATCCGAAGGTTCAAGATTCCGAAAATGAAATAGGGTTCGTAATTCCGAAAATAAAATGGGGTTTCGTTACTTCCATGGTTCGTAATTCAGAAAAATAATGTAGGGTTCTATTACATTTTCAAAATTATGAACCCGAATTCATTTTCGGAATTACGAACCCTATTTCATTTTTTAAACTATGAACCCTAATTCACGAACCTTCATGATTATTGACCTTCGGGGTAACGAACCTTCGGAATTATGAATCCTATTTCAGTTTCAGAATTACGAACCTTTGGAAAAACTATCCCTTGCAAATAATTAAATCTCGTAGACAAATACTAGTACTTGAGGCAACTAAATCAGGGGGTAGTCGGGGATACATTTGACAGGAGCTGTTCTCCAGGAGGTATAATTTTGCGGGATGATGGTCCAGGGGTTGTATAGAATCAGTAGTGATCGATGCCAAAAAATATACATTTATGTTTAAAAGGAGAGAAATATTGCCAAAAGATATCGACTATATTATTATTATAGTGTAGTCATCTCTCACCTCTCTCTATCGACAATACCGTCTTCCTCTGCATCCGCTCTGCATCTGTCTCCCCCCTCTCTCTCTCTATCGACAATATCGTCTTCCTCTGCATCTGCCCCCCCCCCCCCCTCTCTATCGACAATACCGTCTTCCTCTGCATCTGTCTCCCCCTCTCTCTCTATCGACAATACCGTCTTCCTCTGCATCGGCCACCACCCCCCCCCCCCCCTCTATCGACAATACCGTCTTCCTCTGCATCTCTCCCTCCCCCTCTCTCTATCGACAATACAGTCTTCCTCTGCATCTCTCCCTCCCCCTTTATCGACAAAACCGTCTTTCTCTGCATCTGTCTCTCTCCCTCCCCCTCTCTATCAACAATACCGTCTTCCTCTGCATCTGTCTCCCCCTCTCTCTATTGACAATACCGTTTTCCTCTGCATGTCTCCCCCCCCCCTTCTCTATCGGCAATACCCCCCCCCCCCCCTTATCGACAATACCGTCTTCCTCTGCATCTTTCTCCTCTCCCTCCCCCTCTCTTTATTTCCATCTCTCTCTCTCTCTCTCTCGCTCTCTATTACTCTCACGTTCTCTCTCTCGATCTCTCGAAAATACCGTCTCCCTCTGCATGTATATGTCATGTGTCTCCCCCTCTCTCTAACGCTCTCTCACTCTCTCTAATGCTTCAATATCTTGATCCATCAAGTAAACAGTGTAAGCTCTGAATAATAATAATATAAATAGCAGAAGTATACTAGTAATAGCACTGAATAATAACAATAGCAGTGACAAATTAAATTTTATAAAAAACAGTATCGTTAGAATGAGATAGGCAGATATTACAAAAGTTATCATTTTATTTAAGATACAAAAAGAACATGCAATGCATGTATAATTCATTATTTAACATTTTAGAGCTTTACCGCCAAGTATGCACTATCTAAGGAGAGCAAAGGCATAACGAAGAAATACAAACATCAGTATATAAGGAAAAAAGGACTCTGAGGAAAATCAGAGATAAATTATTTTTTAAATAATTTCGATAAAAAGAAGAGCAAACATTACATACACAAATTTTTAACATGTTTTTAAAGTATTTTCCATATAAACAGCACAGGTTTATGCAAAATTTAATCGCTTTCATTTGCACATGAAAATGGTAAATTAGTAGAAAGACATTGCAGATATAGTGCATGTGCATTGCATGAAAAATATATTTTTTCCTATTAATTAATCGAAGATACATGTATTAATGAAAGACATACGATTGTAGGTGATTATTTGAATATCACCGATTTCACACAATGGCCAAAGGAACTAATCAAATTTGTACAAATCTATTCAAATTCCAAAATATCAATAGTAAATAATGACCTGCACAAGTTCAAATTGCTATCAATCATAACTCAACTACAGATAAAGTATGATTTCATCGGTGGTAAACTAGAATTGACAACATTCCTGGTCTATAAAAAACATTTGGCACATCATTATATCCAAAGTTACACATTCTTGAAAATGAAATGATGACGCGGGAAGTTAAGGAATGAACATGGCAAGATAGCCATCAAAATGGATATTAATGATGACATTTGTAGGTAATCATCATGATTATCTACCTAGGATATTCCGAAGTGCGTTTTTCACACGAAAGTAGAAAAACATGAATATTTCACAAACAATTTAACATGACCAATGTTCCTTATTCACTATTCATGCAGTATATAATGCACGAAAGCGAAATAAGTCAGTTGTAGAAAAGAACAAATAAGTCTTTAGAGGAACAGATGATAATATCTACAAAATACTAGTACAGTCATTTGCAAAAGGCCACCCAAACAAAATGCATTATTTTGAAGAAAAGCAACATAAAAAACAAGATGAATGCGACTGCGTCTCCTATATGCCTCCGCCTAAATTCAGTTGATGGCTCTAACTGTTCTAGAAATATTTGATAACAATCGAGGCTAAAAACCAGTAATTTCATGTAAATTGACCTCTGTGACCTCTGACCTTTGACCTCCTTACCCCAAAATCTAATCAGTTCATCTTCGTATAGGGATACATACTAGTACCAAGTTTGAAGTTCTTACCTCAAACAGTTCTTGAGATATCGCGGTAACGGTGCTAAAAACCAAGAATTTCATGTAATTTCATGTAAATTGACCTCTGTGACCTCTGACCTTTGACCTACTTACCCCAAAATCTAATCAGTTCATCTTCGTATAGGGATACATACTAGTACCAAGTTTGAAGTTCTTACCTCAAACAGTTCTTGAGATATCGCGGTAACGGTGCTAAAAACCAAGAATTTCATGTAATTTCATGTAAATTGACCTCTGTGACCTCTGACCTTTGACCTACTTACCCCAAAATCTAATCAGTTCATCTTCGTATGGGGATACATACTAGTACCAAGTTTATGGTTCCTACCTCAAATAATTCTTCAGATATCACGGTAACGAGAAGTCGGACGGACGCACGCACGGACGGACGCACGGACGGACGGACAACCCGAAAACATAATGCCTCCGGCACCCACCTTCAAACAGTTCTTGAGATATCGCGGTAACGGTGCTAAAAACCAAGAATTTCATGTAATTTCATGTAAATTGACCTCTGTGACCTCTGACCTTTGACCTACTTACCCCAAAATCTAATCAGTTCATCTTCGTATAGGGATACATACTAGTACCAAGTTTGAAGTTCTTACCTCAAACAGTTCTTGAGATATCGCGGTAACGGTGCTAAAAACCAAGAATTTCATGTAATTTCATGTAAATTGACCTCTGTGACCTCTGACCTTTGACCTACTTACCCCAAAATCTAATCAGTTCATCTTCGTATGGGGATACATACTAGTACCAAGTTTATGGTTCCTACCTCAAATAATTCTTCAGATATCACGGTAACGAGAAGTCGGACGGACGCACGCACGGACGGACGCACGGACGGACGGACAACCCGAAAACATAATGCCTCCGGCACCCACCTTCGGTGGGCGGAGGCATAAAAATTAATCATAGCAACTTATACATTGCTCAAACGGCAAGAGATAATGCTTACACAAACGTTACACGGGCTTGACTTTTCAACGAGAACTTCAATGATAATTCACTATAGTTCTCTGAATTACATGGTCCTCAAATGAGGGGGTGGGGTGAGGTGGGTGTTGATAGATAACCCCACCTTTTCTGGTCAGAAAATGAGCCATCTTCTTGAAAGTTTGGAATGGTAATATGCAGAGGAGTCTTGCTGCATCCAATCCTCTTGCTAATTTGACATTCAAACTTTCAGAGTAGCCTTCTTGATTGAGGCCGATTTGAGGGTCCCTTTGGGGGCCCTTTCAAAATGGCTTTGTTTCCATGCTGCATTAGGGACAAAACAATGACTTTGCACAAAATATTAAAATAAACACAAACTTTCATTCAAATGGGATCACAGCACTACTCTGATGATAGATAGTGACATATTACATAATCATAAGGACAATGTAATGAAAGTTCAGTAACAGAATATGTACGTAACAAACAAATTTCCCGGTGGTCTTAAACTCTTTGTAAATGACTGTATATCAAATCACTTTATGTTGTGATAGAAATTCAACTGAAAACGGTGAACAAATTATATGATGAGCTAGGGCATATTAGGCTTACATCTTGTGTCCATTGTTTTCACATTCGTGTTTTGTAAGTTTATCTACGATTTTCATCCCCCATGAATGATTTAAAGGTGAATATAATTAATCGCTAGTCTAGGCAACCAGAATAATGGTAAAATTGTAATTCTTATATCACTAATGACTCCACATGAAGCAAATTGTAATAACTACATGTCCATAATAATCAAACATATGTTTTATACTCACTAGCATGTTATTGTCACTCCGTGCATGTGAATGTGCCTTTATGAATTAAAGTTATAACCTTTCATCACTTTCATGCTAGGTACATGCTCATACTTTGAAGTGATGTTTCATCAGAATGCATAAATTAATCACCTTTATGCTTAATTTGCAACGCCACTATAAAAATGGATATTACTCATTCTTTCAACAGCCAAGATATATTTCTCATTTACAGGTACACTGTATAACTACTTATACATGTAAATCTATATCAATAAACATAATTATTAGACTCTAATGGTAAATTAACCAGGATAGTAAGCTGCTTTGGGCGAGTGAAGAAAGAAAATCTCAGGCACAGATAAGCGATGGTTTAAAAAACAAAATAATCAGGAGATATTTTTGAAAGTCAAGGTCATAAGTTTCTTTCGATATAAGTTTTCATCAAAAATTAGCTGGTCTGTACTCTCTAATTTCAAATCACTTCATACTTACTATAATTTTTTTTTAAATATATTTACCCTTCCACAGGGCTCCTTTATTATGTATAAACATTCATTTCACAAAAAATCGATACATGCACTGTTCCATGACACTGTCAAATATTCAAACATAAGAACATAACAAAATAATGTTGGTCACAGTGTGACATATAAGATTGGACATAGAAAATATAATTTGTAATCTTAATTATATCACAATCGAACAGACAAAATTTAAACGAAAACATTCAGAAACATTTGGTAAAATGAAAACATTTTTTCATAAAATTCTTTTCTTTAAGACTTGTTTTTGCTATATATCTTTCTATATAAACATACATGTAGGTTCCATCAACTTTGGTATAACACTCTTTTTAAAACCAGACCGAATAGCAATGCACAGCCCATAGTATTGAAGGAAATTTATTTTTATATAGAATTTATGTTGAAGTTAAAAATACGATAGAAATGTACCATCTGTTTTCAAAATATCATTGATGAAACGTATTCCTTTCACACTCCAAGATTCAAAATATATTGAATTATTATTCACTTTTATCCTGTGATTATTCCAGAGAGATTGACATGCAATAGTATCTACAGTGAGTTCAACCAAATCTGAAATACTTACTATAATGGTTGATTTACTCTTGGGTACAATAATCAATAATACAAGAATATATCGGAAGACACAGCAGAAACACTTCGTCAAGGGAATTACACAAGCTTCACATTTTGTTAACATTCATATGAATCAGATAGAATGTTTTAATTTAATAATTAGGAATTATTCATGACCACTAAATATCTGAATAATAAGTACTATACTTATCATCTCATCTTTGAGTTTGATAAGGCATGAAAGCACAATTGTAGCTTACAGTGAGAAAAAAAGTGTTTTACATACGTGCTTGTCAAAAGTTTCGTCACATCCTGGATTTTGAGATGACTTTTTGCTTCATTCTCTATTCCCAACATTACAAAGCTTATCTAGTCTCTGACAAATGGGTTAAAGGTTTGGTTTTACATGTTTTACATAACAATATGTGCTGATACATTCCGTGTGTGATTTCCTTACACTATGCTTGATGGATACCCATACCTGCCAATAAACAACATAACACTATACATGTATGCCATTTTGAAAATCAAAAGAAAAAGGACAAACAAAAAACAAAGTATTCATCCAAAGTAGTCATAGTTCATAGTTTGGTTATTGACTTTCAAATAATGTATATTCCCTTCATGAATTTCAGCAGAATTATTACTTGAAATTTCCATTCAGTATTCTAGAACAAATTTTCAAGGATATTTCTTAGACTTTCTGATTCAATTCATCCAACACAAGCTGTTTCGGGTTTAGGTCCCTGAGTCACTAAGCTAAACCATTGGAATTCTTTACCTCCTTAGTAAGTTTCTTTCAATAACACATAGCCCGTATTCTGAACTCCGGCTTAACTTAAACCGTAGTTTAAATCTTTGGTTTAACTATGGGTAGCCAAAAATGTCAAAACTTTGTTTACACTGTATGTTCCTTATTTTTACTGGACTCTGGTTCTCATGCTTTAATGGTCAAGAAAACTATTGTACTTATCATTCTCAGACAGTTTTTAAAATTTTGAGTACCAAAAATACTGATAAATTGAATATCTACTGTTAGAGATTTGTGTCACATTTGGCTGTCCATAGTTAAACCACATATTTAGACCATGGTTTAAGTGAAACCGGAGTTCAGAATACGGGCCATTGTGTTTGGGAAGCTTGACCAGCACTGTATTTCTGAATGACCAGCGGTGAACAAAGGGCGGTGTGATATACATGTAGTTTGGAAACCAAAGGAATTGTCATAGATGCTTTGTTTGTGCATTGACCAACAGCCCACGAGATCGACAGCCCATGAATGAAAAATTTTCCTGTTTTCCCTTTAATGTATTTCTGTTTTGTCGGTTTCGTGGGCTGCTGTTCTTGAGGGCCGTTGGTCTCATGGACCTTTTGGAACTTTCTCCTTTTCTATATTTTCTTATGTATTCCTTTGTCTTCTTAGTCTCGTCGGCCATCAGTTTTGTGTCACTGTTTGAAATGCTGATTTAGTGGGTCTTCGATGTCATGGGCTGTTGGTCTAATGGGTTCTACTGGGATAACCCCTATATTACTGTCTGATTTTGAAAAGTTGACCCATGGTGAGAAATGCTGAATGAATGGTTAATTATTTTTCTCAAACCTAAAGTGTATGAAGATTTTGGTACAAAAAATGAGCATACAGGCTGTCCTATGGACTTTTGCTTCTGCAAAATAAAGAATGCAGCTCTCTAGAATAAACATAACAAATAAATAAATGTACTGTGGCAAGAGTATTGCTATATTTGAACAGCAATAAAAATTTTCTTTTTCCTCTTTTTTAAAAATGATTATTCAACAAGAGTTAGTGCAAAAATTATGCTCTTAAATAATCAAATCAATCATCTAGAAACTGACAACAACTCCCTAAAAAAATTAAAAATTTAAATGACAGAAGAGATTTTCAAACATAATAGCAAAAAATTCACTTGTTAATAATGGAGAGCTTTTCAACCTCAATTTGTACTACCAATAAAACAGTATTTCTATAAATTATTAAGGTATGGGTCGGTATTTAATCTAATACTGTACTTAAATCAGAAATAATGGTATTTTACTTTATTGAGAGAAAATAATTTGCTTACTTCTTTATTCAGTTAAATGTTGTGCTTACTAATATACCCATAGTCTAAGAAAGCTGGCTGGCAGAGGACCCAATGACTACAATCTGTGCATGTATATTTAATGCAACATGTTTCATGCGCACCATTTTGGATAGTGAGATCAGGGAATGAGTTTCATGGTGTAAGGGTGGCCTCTCATGTGATCTCAATAAGACTTTGGTCATTTTACTTAACCAAACTGAATGCTATATGTAAATACCAACTCAAATTGAGTACTGAATTGAATACCAGGCCGGGGCTCCCGTTTCATAGAACCTTTTTTCAATAACAACTGCCCCATTTCTGTGACAAATTTGCTCTCAGCCAATCATCAGATGCAAGTATTTCAGTAGCTTATAACTTTTATTGTAACTTGTTATGGGATAACACCAATAAAACGGGGCCCTGGTGTTTACTACGGTATTAAAGTGCATTTACACAAATGTTGTACTAGGATCATGTCCATCTAAATTCAACGTAGGTTTTCCCTTTTCTTCATCATCTCCTTCATTTTCACCTGCATTGGTGTCAGGATGGTTTCCATCTAACTTCATCAAAGGTTCTCCCACTGCTTCATCTCCTTCATTTTCACCTGCATTGGTGTCAGGATGGTTTCCATCTAACTTCATCAAAGGTTCTCCCACTGCTTCATCTCTTTCTTCATTTTCACCTGCATTGGTGTCAGGATGGTTTCCATCTAACTTCATCAAAGGTTCTCCCACTGCTTCATCTCTTTCTTCATTTTCATCTGCATTGTCATCAGGAAGGTTTCCATTCTCTGAATCTGGTTGATTAGTATCAGTATTGTCCTTACAACATATACATCTATACATACACTGTGTGATTCTTACGATACAGCGTGAGATTCTTTCGATACAGGGTGTGATTCTTACGATACAGCGTGAGATTCTTTTGATACAGGGTGTGATTCTTACGATACAGCGTGTGATACAGCGTGTGATTCTATCCCATATATAATTAATCCAACGTCGGAACTTCCTGAAAATGAAAATAAAAACAGAAATGAAAACAGTTAATATATCTATTTGAAGTGAAAATTATCCAATACTTAGCAACATGAAATATTAAAAATGCAACATTGAAACAGTGAATGCACTTTTAGACTTTGTATTGTGAGACATTATTATCATTTTAAACCCCCCCCCCCCTTCACTTTCTGTATACTTCTCCTTTTGGCTTTTACTAAACAGGCATGGCGCGACTCGCTGGGTAAAAATTTTCGAACATTAAGATGTATGGTGTCTTCATGTGGACAAATTGAAAAAGTGTCCATCTCAGTAGGATTTTCCTGTTTTTAGGCTAAAAACAAAACACAAGGGAAGAAATAAAAAAGTAGAAGGATAATGCCAAGAAAAACATGAACGATATAGAGAGGATAAAAGGAAAAGATGGGAGAGAAGATGATGAAAGGAAACAAAGAAAAAGGAAAAGGTGGAGAGAATAAATGAATGGATAAAAACAAAAAATAACAAAAAGAAAGATAGAGACATAAATGATAGAAGGATAAACATATTAAGATAAGAGTAACATAAGGAAAGATAGAAGAGAGGATAATTTTAATAAAAGAATGACATAACGAAAGGAATATCAGGTACCAATTTACACCTGGATGGAGAGTGGCAAATGTAGATTAGTGTCTTGCCACAAGATATTAGTGGCATGGTGGGATTCGAACCCCTTACATTGTGCTCTGCACAAAAGTGAAGATGGAAAGCAAAAAAAAGATGAGATAAAAAGAATAAATATAAAGACTGACATAAGCAAAGAGGGAAGACAAGATGATAAAAAGAATCAGAGAATAATATGACAGGAAAGGTGGAAAGAAAAAAATTTGAAAAGGATAAAAAAAAGAATAGCACTATTACACCTTTTTTTTTTTTGCTGGGTGCAGGGAGGGGGAGTTCCCCCTTCCCGCGCGAAGCTCTGACGTTTTGCACCCTTTATTTAGGCGGAAAGTTATTTCAACGCCCTGGCGGTTTTTTAGTTATTTTGGACGCAATTGTATACTGCACGGTATGTGACAGGAGTGGGTGCAGGGAGGAGGAGTTTCCCCCTTCCCGCGCGAAGCGCGAAAGCTGTGACGTTTTAGCACCATTTTTTTAGGCAGAATGTTAGTTCAATGCCCTGGCTGCTTTTCAGTTATTTTGGACGCAAAACTGCACTGTATGTAACAGGGGTGGGTGAAGGGAAGGGAGTTTCCCCCTTCCCGCGCAAAGCGTGAAAGCTCTGACGTTTTAGCAAATTTGAGAGAAAGATAACGGCTTGGAGCAAACAATTTTTTCACATGCGAGGGAGCGAAGCCAGTGAGTGGCGTATCTAGGGATTATGGCGCCCGGGGCAAACAATGAAGTTAGGCGTTGATATTTCTTTCAAAAGTTGAACCTTTGCAAATGCTGTTTTATACACTTTATCCTATATTGGGAGTGCAATATTTAGCAGGAATCATATGAAACTTACATAATAGTGAGCAAAGCAATTACATTTTTATTTTTTCAAACTGTTTGAACCCTTTAAGCTATTTAAGAACTATATACCGGGGGAGCAAAATTATGAGATCCTGAAAGAAAATAATTATGCGAGGGAGCAAAGCGACTGAGCTTTGGAAAATTTTCGCATTTCAAACCTTCAAAAAAACATCAGGGAATTTTTCAAAAATCTGTCTATAATTCTTGCATTTTAGAGCATCTCAAAATGGTTTTTAATGAAAAGAAGATATTCACGGATCTACGCCAATGGACGGAACCCCTTAACCCTTAATTGAGAATAACAATGCGAGCGAATAAATTTTCTTCAATATTTTCGCATTGATATTATAGCATTTCTTATTTCCTTACTTCTAATCATTAAAGAATGTGATGGTATTTCAAGATCAAACATCATGAGTTTGGATATTTATTAGTTTTAAATTCATGTATCATAATACAAAAATATTGGAGGGGGGTAATAATACAAGCCATCCCCCCACCTCAATTTTTTTTTTGATATATACCCCCATCCCCCCAGGATCGACACCCATGGTAACAGGGGTGGGTGCAGGGAGAGGAGAGTTATTTCCCCCCACCTGTCCTTTCCTCACAAAGCGCGAAAACTTGGACGTATCAGGTAATTTTTTTTAGAGCCAGATAATGGCTTGTAGCCCCTTTTTAGGCCTTTTTCTCTCACTTCCCCCGCTTTTTCGCCCTCGCTTTTTTTTTTTTTTTAGTGGCTGAATAGGGGGCCATGGCCCCCCCCCGGTGCCCCCGGTGCCCCCCTTGTCTATGCCAGTGGATACCATACAAAAAATTCCTGAAAATGTTCAATAATTTCTACCCAGCGAGCCGTGCCGCGACCAGACCGTTTAGTAAAGTCCTCCTTTTTATCTCTAGTCTTCACTTAGCTTTTCATATTCACTATTTGTTTGTAGTCATTAAAACATGAAATCTTCAGATGCACTGTAATCCTTTTTGCTGAACAGGTGATGTGAATAAATGCAGGGATTTTACACTGTCTAATTCATAAATAAATACTACAAGTATATAAAAAACTACAAGTGCTGTGTTGACCTATAATGTTGTTCTTTTTATTCCCGTGTTTCGTAATATGGTGTTGAACTATTTTACGTAAGGTGAAGGCAGGATTCCCCAAACTTCACCTTTTGTGCTAAAGGGGAAGAAACAATGTTACAATTATTTTGTGAGTGTGAAATAGTGAAGCCAATCTTGAATGAGCTTACTGGTCTTCCTAGGTAAACACCATAATCAAATCTTTAACTCTGGCATAAAAAAAGTTTTTTTCATTCATAGTCTTATGTCTAAAATACTACATTTACATTTGTAAATTTCAAAGAAACATCCCTCTTATGTTTGTATTACACAATTTATCAATATCAACACTCAAAAAGAAACTGAATATTATATTGGAAAATAAAAGAAGTGTAAATTACCATTTCATTTAAGTGGAGGTTTGAAATGTAATTTGAACAATGGGTCATCGGTGGTAATTCAATAGGTCATCGGTTGTCAACAATTGGTGAGGTTTATTCCGTCAATGAATTTTGTGACGCAATTCAATGGTGGAGTCATCGGTTGAAATTCGAACAATAGAAAACATAGATTGGTGTGTGTACGTGTGCATATATGTTGCTGTTGATTTTTCTCATAATTTCTTTGTAATTTATATATATTGTATTATTGCTTTTGTTTTGTTTATATCTTATATGCTCTTTACAACAATAAAACACATAGAATAAAATAAAAATGCTTTGCACACTTACCTAATATAGCGATAACACAGGATGCAGCAGATAATCAATATTACCAGGACTAGCACAACGATCAATCCCACTAGATTTTTGCCAGGGGGACTAACCTCTTCAATATCACACCATGAAGCTGAGTAGAGATTAAAGAAAAGAAAAGTGTTGGTTAATTGGTCAGAAAATACACTTTTTGGATTCTTTACATCTATGCTTTTTGTTTTACATCTTTTGTAAACTAGTTTGTTGCCACATGATCAAATTATTTTTGCTATTTATATCATCCTAAAAAACCCTCCATGCATACATATTAATATCATCATATGACTTCCAGCCCCAGAAGCTATGCCATTTGATGTGGGTAACATTTGAAGCTTTTTTAAACAATTATGAATTGTTAAGAGATGCTCATTCCAGTATTTTGTTTCTCTTGCATCATTAAACAAGCAAAAGATACGACTGCGTCTTCAATATGCCTCCGCTTGTATTCAGATAATTCCTGATCACCTACAAGTATAATATAGTTGATGCGCATTCATCAAATGGTTATTGCGAAATTGTGATTTAAAACACTAAAATCCTATATTACTAATTGACCTCTGACTATAAAGCAATATAATCAGTTGTTCTTGAGATATCGTGGAAATGTAGCCAAAAACTGTATTAATATCATGTAAATTGGCCGCTGAGACCTGCAACCTGTGACCTTTGACCTACTTACCCCAAAATCTAATCAGGTTTGAAGTTCTTACCTCAAACAGTTCTTGAGATATCAAGGTAATGGTGCTAAAAACCAGTAATTTCATATAATTTCATGTAAATTGACCTCTGTGACCTCTGACCTTTGACCTACTTACCCCAAAATCTAATCAGTTCATGTTCGTATGGGGATACATACTAGTACCAAGTTTGAGGTTCCTACCTCAAATGATTCTTCAGATATCGCGGTAACGAGAAGTGGGACGGAGGGACAGACGCACGGATGGACGGACGGACAGACAACCCAAAAACATAATGCCTCTGGCACCCACCTTTGGTGGGCGGAGGCATAAACAAATATGGAGATCAGCATACAATTTGAACATAAAGAAATGGAAAATCACATGTACGGAACAGTTCATTATCTTAAAAAGTCTATTATAAATTTACTAATTTATTATTCACAATATACATCCATGCATAACAACTTGAACAATTATCAATAATGAATGAGATAATAATGCAAACTTCCAATGTATCATAACTCCTAAAAGTGTGGACTTTCTCAATTTAGCACAAGGTTGTCCCATCCCATCTGAAAGAGCATGTAAAGTGAAAATATATCTAAATAATATTAGGCCTGCAGCCCTGCAGTACACTCACGTCTGGGAGGTAACGTAGCAACTTCACTGAGAGGTGTGCTGCATTTTAAACGTTGCTTATTCGGGCTAAAACACACATCCCTCATCCTCCCTGGAGGATAGGCCCTGCAAAAAAAGACATAAGAGGTAGAATTAGGAGATTTAACAAGTTACAGGTAGTCTCAAGCAAAGACAAATATACGATTCTCACAGAATCCAACAGTACATATTGGCTGTGGGTCCTAAAACTGAACAATCTTTAGAGTATGCACACACCAAATAATGCAACACACTTCAAGCACCATAATTTTTAGGCGACTGAGTAATATCTTTGAGTTATTCAAAAACGGGACGCAATTCCTTTCAAATTTCTAGCCGTCACTATAATTGGAACCATGTACACACGGCAGAGAGAGGCTTACTAAAATATCACTGAGCCTCCAAGGCCAAATTGTACACATCGTGGAACCATGGTCCAGTCACTAACGTCCAAGTAGTTTGTGAGCTAACAATCCAACCTTGGTAATAAGATGATTTGTGTGAAAGCAGAAAATTAAGAAAAACAGGATAGTGAAAGTTTGAAAGAAATCGGACAAGGACTAACAAAGTTATAGATGTTTGAAAAACAAGATCACTATATCTATGCAAATCTCAAATTGGCAATTTGGTGAGTCGATTGTGACATTTTTGTGGACAACTCTGCCGTTTGTCGTACACAAAAATATCATTAATTTGCAGTTTTCTTCAAGGTGCTTTTACCCTCGGGGCAGTACTCAAAATATATTGGAGATAGCATATTGTTATAGGTCCTCATGAAAGAAAAAGATCCTACTGAGTAATTACATTTTGAAACATGGCATTAGCAAGATTGTGTCTCGCCACTTGCGAAAACTGGAAATATCGTGATCTCCGTTGCCACGCAGAAGAATTGTATCTCTGGGTATCTGCCACAGAATGTAATATCCCATTAATGAGAAGGATTATTCACAAAATACTATTTGTCACAAGAGAGTCTTGCAGGTAAACTTTAACGTATAGCCTCAAATGACCTTTGACCATATCATGTGACATCCAAAGGCAACATAACGTGAAGGTACCCTCAGTGCAAATATGACCCAAGTTAGGTTGTAATCAAAGCAACTGGTGTGAAGTTATTTGTCACAAGAGAGTCTTGCAGGTAAACTTTAACATATGACCTCAAATGGCCTTTGACCCTATCATGTGACCTCCAACGGCAACATAACGTCAAGGTACCCTCAGTGCAAATATGACCCAAGTTAGGTTGTAATCCAAGCAACTGATGTGAAGTTATTTCACAAAAGAGTCTTGCAGGTAAACTTTAACATATGAAAAGAGTCTTGCAGGTAAACTTTAACATATGACCTCAAATGACCTTTGACATCATGTGACCTCCGACAACACAATAACATGGAGATGCCCCTAGTGCTTCTATCACCCAAGTGTTGCTGCCAATGCAGTAACAGTTGCCAAGTAATGCATCATAAGAGAGTCTTGCAGGTAAACTTTAACGTTTGTGACGGACGGACGACGGACGGACGCCATTTGGATCCCTTAGTCTCGCCCACCGTCGGTGGGCGAGACAAAAAGTGACATTTTAGTCATTTTGTGTGTTGGAGCGAATGGGGGAGTTGTCCACAGCTACATCACAGTGACATTACCTATTCGGCCAATTAGAAATTCCCATATGTATAGTGATTACAACTTTCAAAAATCCATAACTTTCTTATTGCTTGTCCGATTTCTTTCAAACTTTCACCAATCTGCTTCTCTGATTTACCTCTTTCTTTCAAAGCAACTTGCTATTAACCCTAATAGAGCCGGGTTATTTAGACCCATCTCACAGCCGGGGGGGGGCTGATTCCGCCCCCCCTAAGATCTCGGCCGTCCACCGCGCATTCGCAACGAAAATCGGCACACACGTCGCCGACCACGTAATCTACAAAACTGTATAGTCAATTTCTCCGAAAAATGTCACAACTAATTAATTATGCTAATTTATGCATAAAATTAATGGTTTGCTCTAATTAAATAAAGCCTCAAAACTGCTAATTTTTTGTATAGAGACCCTTGTCAGATTCTGATAAAATAAACCAAAAAAAAATTCGGTAAAATCCTTTTTTTCTTATGTATTTTATTGTTTTTTTAATTTCTTATGTATTTCTTTGTTTTTCGACTTTTTGTTTTTTATCGTTTTTTCGATGGAATTCGTCGGCGACACTATTTTAATCATAAACATAAAATTAATTGTTTTTAAAAAGTAAACGTAAAAATAATGAAATATTTATGAATTTTAGCTGGAAACACAATTTGCATTGGATTTGTACACGAAATCACGTTTTTGAGCAATTTTGGGTCTGACATGCACTTACGAAATGTTGCGTAAATCCGGAACCGCACGCGCGGACATCACAAATTTGGTCTCAAAAGTTGCGCAAGACTTGAAAGAAAAAAGTAGTGAAGCGGCGTGGTGACTGCTTTTCGCGATGCGAACATATTACGCGAAACGTCGAGGGGGGCCTATTAGGGTTAAGGTTGGATTTCCCTTTAAGGTCAGGCATATGCTCACAAGTCGCCTTGCTCATTCATTGGCCAAGAGAGAGCACATGCGTGAAAACTTTTGACCAAGACACTGCCATTCAGAGTCGAGTGTATAAATCCTCATACAGTCGTGTATTGTGTATGTAGGTGTAAGTGGAAACGAAAAGCAGCTTCACTTGCAAAACACGCCCTTTCCCTATGAATTACGTACCATATTTAAGAGGTTACACAAGAAAACTAGAAATGTGCATTCCTTGTGCCGCGCAATGCGAAATGTATCCCCCGGCGCTGGCAGCGATTTGAAGGAGGGACAAAGACCCTCCCCCATCCCCTCCCTCAAACAAAAGGATGGTGTAGAAATTGCCGCCAGTGGCCCGGAATATTGTCAACACCAGGAGCAGCATTACCAAAACGATTTGTGTAGATTAGAGTATAATGCATTTTTATAGAAAATTCGGAAGAAATATGACCTCAGAGCGCACATAAGACATCCACTAAAATATGACCTTTGATCCTATGAAAGACGGAACACTAGAGGCAGCATCACCAAAAACTGTAGAGGTGTAATCTATAATGGACCTACATACAAAATTTGAATGAAATCCGTCAAGAAATGCAGAAGTAAGAGTGCACAAAAGGGACAAATGAGCTTTGACCCTATAAAGGACGGAACAATGAGGGCAGCATCACCAAACAGTAAAGATGTGTAGATTATACCAAGATACATCTCCATACAAAATTTGAAAGAAATCCATCAAGAAATGTGGCCTGCAGAGTGAACTCACGCCATCCCTTGAAGTATGACCTTTGACCCTATAAAAGACGGGACACTGGTGGCAGCATCACCAAAAACTACAGGTTTTTAGATTACACCAAGGGACACCTTCATGCAAAATTTGAACGAAATCCGTCAAGAAATGCAGAAGTAAGAGTGCAAGAAATGGAAAAATGACCTTTGACCCTATAAAGGATGGAACAATGAGGGCAGCATCACCAAAAACTACAGGTTTTTAGATTACACCAAGGGACACCTTCATGCAAAATTTGAACGAAATCCGTCAAGAAATGCAGAAGAGTGCAAGAAATGGAAAAATGACCTTTGACCCTATAAAGGACGGAACAATGAGGGCAGCATCATGAAAAATTAAACATGTGTAGATTATACCAAGATACATCTCCATACAAAATTTGAACAAAATCCATTGAGAAATGTGGCCTGCAGAGTGCACTCACGACATGTCCTGAAGTATGACCTTTGACCCTATAAAAGACGGGACAATGGTGGCAGCATCACCAAACACTATAGGTTTTTAAATTACACCAAGAGACACCTTCATGTAAAATTTGAACAAAATCCGTTGAGAAATGTGACCGCCAGAGCGCACACAAGAGTACACACAGGACATCTATCAAAATATGACCTTTGACCCTATAAAAGACGGAACACTGGGGGCAGCATCACCAAAATCTATAGGGTTCCAGATTTTACCAAGAGACACCTTCATACAAAATTTGAACAAAATCCGTTGAGAAATGTGACCGCTAGAGCGCACACAAACTTTCCCCAAAAATATGGCCTTTTACCCTATAAAAGACGGAACACTGGGGGCAGCATCACCAGAAACTATAGGGGTCCAGATTTTACCAAGATACACGCCCATAGGAAGTCTGAAAGAAATTCGTCGAGAAATGTGACCGCTAGAGCGCACACAAGAATGTGACGCGGCGGCGGCGGCGAAACGCTGCTGAATCCAAAGTATCCTCCGGCATACTGCCGGGGGATACAATTACCAACAGTGCACATGGCAAGATGCCTGGACATCGGCTGCTCGAGGGCGTTTCCTTTTCGAAATCCCACTGTAGTAAAATTTTTAATGTTTATAAGCCTTATAAAATATTAAGTATTTATATTAATGTCTATATCATTTATAATATTTTCCATATCCTCCTCAAAGTGTACGCTTTCTTTCATTCTGTAAATTCCATGTTTTCACTAAACGTATGACATTACATATTGATTTTCCATCAATATTTCTCAATGAATTGTCCTGCAGCTCCCTGTGCTATACTTGCTTTCCTGAGCAACTCTGCTCATCCTGATTCTGTTTTGTTTTTCTCCCTTTTTTCTCACCAGACTGAGAGGAGTCTTAACAGGTTCTGGCTCATTGACCCTTTCCACAATCGGAGGGGACTAGGTCTCATTCTAGACCGGGATGTCTGCTCAATGCACCGAGCCAGATTGTCCAGAAGATACGACAAAAAAAAACATCAAGTGGAAGGACCATCTTTTGATACCAGACCTGCCAACTCCTCAACAAAAGTAAAATTGAAAACAAAAATAATAAAAACGAAGTACAGAAATCTGCACTTAGATGGCGTCAATATTCGGAATGAATCGTACGACAACAAACCGAAACAACACATTGTGTATGCAAGCCTGATTAACTACCTTGTGTAAAGCTAACTGTACAAATCATACATTTCATGGAACAACAGCACGATGTATAAATATGTGGCCATTTTTACGATCAGTGGTGTAACTTTTGTACTCGGAGGGTCAAAATTTCAATTTGATTCCTGTTTGAAATTGTTGAAATTGTTGAAAAAATAACATTTCAGACCTTAAAGATGAAGGGTTATTGGTGTAATTTAACAAAAACCCTGGCACCTGAAGTAAATTCAAGCAAAAATTTAGTTTCATGAATTGCACCATATTGATAAAATTTTGTCGTCAAACTTTCTCATGCAAAGTTGTTATGGTGAATAACAATATATAATTTATGAATCAAAATGATTTGGGGTTGAATATCAAATGAATTTAAAAATAATTTGATGAGATTGACTAATTTTCAGTAAAAATCCAAACTGACATGTTATTTTTTAGGATTTTTACTATTTCCCAGAAGACAGGCCAGGTCAAACTCTTACCACAAGAACTCTTCAAGAAGGGCTACCTTCCTATGTAGGTTAAACGAAATTCCAATCATTTCTTAAGAACTCCAGATTTTTCACACATGCATGTTTCGGAGGTGACAGTTTAACACATTCAGATCTTTCGGAGGTGACAACAATGTTAACACTCACTTCTGTTGTAAATAAGTGACAATAAGACAAAACATCTTCATTTTTATCAATGTTTTTAATAGCTACAATTCAAGAACAAAGAAATTAACTCCATTTCAAGTAGAAAAATCACACAGAACCAGTATTTTTGACACTTTGATAATTCGCATGAGTGGTTTGCCTATCGTATGGGGGAAGGACATGAGCTAAATATTGTCATCTGAAGAAACATGCCCACTCCACATTCTAACTTAAATTAAGATGAGGGTGTAAGATCATTTTAATCATGTTTCTTTGCTCTCGGTACATTTCATCCCACAGCACCAGGAAAGAATTGCTTTGTTTCGGAGGTGACATACAATTGTTAACATGGTGTTGAAATATTCATATATGAATAAAAAAGCAAAAGATCTTGTTTAATTTGAGGATATTATTTTTTGGCACTTGGTCAAATGTATAAATTGATTTTAGTATGTTGAGGAATTCTTTATCATACTTGACAGCCACTATACAAATGTTTCAATACTGCTGCAAGGAATTTGGTTCAGAGTTAATTTTCTACACAAGATTCATTTAAACTATTGACATTAATAAGCTACATGTACATTTTCATTATCTTTCTAAATTACTTGAAAATTACCTGCCATTAATGTGTGTTAGTCATTTTTGAGAGTAATCAGTATAAGATTAGAAAGACCCAATTGTTTAGGAGGTGACATTTAATGTTAACAACACACAGGCAACACAGCTACTGGGATGTTAACTATTTGTGAACATTCATGTGTTTCCCCAAGGCTATAACTTTCAAATGTGAGCTTTTTCTTCACTTCTTACTTTTCATTTCATTTAGTTATTCGCTGTCACCATAATGGATGATTCATAGTTTGCTTTACATTGTAATTTGTTCTAATCACAACAGTTTTTTTACAGTTTCGTTGAGACAACGCAGTTTGTGTTTCCGAGCTGAAGAGAGCTGAAGAGAGCGTCATGCTTGTCTGTGAAATTGAGGGGAAAATTTTGATTACTTATGTTTGTTTTTTGTTTCAATGGGCAATTCCATGATTAAGTGGACATCAGGCCAAACTTTATTTTTGCTCTTTCTCAATTCAGGTTGATTTTTGGGGTTTAAATAAATACAGGAATTGTTTTTACAAAGGGGTTTCATACTCGCCAAAAACAATTTGTTTAATATTGCCCCTTATAGAAGAATCCGAACCATACTCAAATTTAGACAGATGGGACTTCACAGTTTTTTAGTCATAGACAGAAATATACTGCATATTTTGTGAATTTTTCGATTAGATATATGTAATTGTAGGGCATTTAGTCTCACCAATTTAAAAGAAAGTAGGCAATAATAAGTTGTTGAAAATGTATAAAAATCTCAAATATGTAGTACTGTAACAAACTGTAACGTGACTAACCGTAATGTTACTAACCAAGGTTTTGGGCTCTATTTAAACAAATTGAGTGATACAATCTCTAAGCAAGTTGGGGTAACATTTCTCATCATTTAAGAAGTAATACTGATATGACTACAATTTTGACGTACAATACAATAAGGAGGAATATTTTTTTCAAAAACTTTGGTTTGTTTCTCATGTCCTTTTTTTGTAATGTTACTAACTGTCATCAACCGTTCTCATTACAGCTCTTATTTTATTTATTTACTTTTGGTTTCTTTATGTACTGTAGACCTTTGTTAGGTGAATATATATTTGCAAGAGTAGGACTTCAGATGAAAAAGCTATTGAATTATCTGTATCAAAAATATTAAAATTTGATAAAGTGTAACGTTACTAATCATGAAATTCCCCCAATAATTTTCCCCATAAATTTCACAGACGGTCCGGACGCAAACTGGTCTCATATATCCTTATAAGGGACTGAAACTGGGAAAGGGAAATTAAGGAAGCATATTATTATTTCCTTGAAATTTGAGTGCTGATAACCAAATTATGTGATTAAACATTGTAATTTTGCGCATGCTCTTTGTTCAAAAAGAGGAAAAAATGTAAATTTGCCCTAAAACATGCAGTGAATTAATCAAAAAGAAAGTTAGAGTGTGTTAGTTAATATCTCCACTTTGAGACGTAAGTTACCAAAATAAATGAAACTATTTGTGAACATAATATGGTTTCCTTTCAATAGAAATGAGCAAAAAGTCTTGTTAACAGTATTTTGTCACCTCCGAGACGGCAATTTTTCGTTTTTATTATATCCTACATTAATCTATTGGAAATTCTCACTTTCTGTTGTCATATTAGGATTCTCATCCAAAGGGGATTTCTGTCAATTGGACAATATTTAACAAAAGTGTTTTGTCTGTAAGAAATTATCAGATATTATACACTTGTTGTTTCGGA
The DNA here is from genome assembly GCA_025617745.1 of Heliocidaris erythrogramma. Classification (NCBI taxonomy): domain Eukaryota; kingdom Metazoa; phylum Echinodermata; class Echinoidea; order Camarodonta; family Echinometridae; genus Heliocidaris; species Heliocidaris erythrogramma. Next base: position 20,925,852 of record CM046853.1, read on the forward strand.
GGTGACAGTTGTTTCGGAGGTGACAAGTGTTAACGGAAATGTGTAAATTGCCCCAAAATGAAAACAGCAGGCTCTCTTTCTATTTCTTTCCTTCATAGATAGTGTTAGGGAATATGTTACATTTTTTATAAATGTAATGTATAATTGATGTCAAGAATATAAAATCAAATGTATAAAACTGTTGTTTCGGAGGTGACATAAAAGTTAACGGAAAAGTTAACATAAATTTATAAATGCTAACAAAAAAAAAAAAACTTATTTAAATGAAATAATCTTTTGACCAAAGTAAAGTTAGATCGCTTACTTTTCTGTTTTGATAGTAATTAACAAAGTTCACTGTTATTAATTATGAACAACAGCTTACTCAAAAGAGGGGTTAATTGTTAACGGAAAATGTCACCTCCGAAACGTAAAGTTTGAACAATTTCAGTCTTGAAAGAAGACAAAGCAGAACCTGGAAAACATAATGGCATTTAATATTGGACACTTGTCTATCACAACAACAACAAAAATAATGGAAAGGAATAAACAATTTAAAATGCTGGCTCTAAAAAAAAAAACTATGTCAGAGCGAGTACACCAAAAGTGTCTGATTTCAAGCACATAAGTGTCCGTCACATCTGAAATAAAAACTAAGAGAAGTTTCTTAAGGTACCCAAGGTAGACACTAGGGAGGGTGAGTTTATGGACAAAAATAATGCACATCTTTCAATGTATATGAAAGTTCTACACCAATTAGTGCCAATACTGTGTTTTACACCACTGATTGTAAAATTGGCCATGTATGCTTCCTCCACATTGAGCATGCTCAGCCATTAATTACCAAGACCTGAATATTCATGTTTGTGTGTGACGTGTCAATATCCGTGAAGGAAAGTCCAAGTTTTAAGAAAGCTCGTAAAATTTTGACAAATACTATGAGAATTACTTACATCAAGGTAACCCAAAATAATGTTAATGATCTTTATTATATTATAGTACAGTGACAGACCAATAGGCCAAAGAGGGATTGCCCTTCAGTTCAGACTAGGAACTTGGTACAGAATTTGATTATTCCCACATGAGCATCATCATGGAATATGGAATTGCCCATGGCCATCAATTAAAGTAACCATGACCAAGACCATTGTCTATTGGATAACAGAACATGCATGTGCAAGAGTGCTTATGAATGAAGCTGACACGCACGTGCCATGATGTGGAGCCACACAAGTCGAATAAGTAATGTACTTGATGGGGATGTCAATCATCGTAGCTATTGGTATTTTGGTGTTTGCCTATATGCATTTCACTATTAGTGGTATTCTTTTGTTAATCCTGTTAATCCTACTGTCCATAACATACTGCAATCATAGGTGTCATCAGTGTTAATATCAATTTTTGATGGGAAAAAACTAAAAGCAACACCCTTTTCCGTCAGATGGTTTACGCATATTTATTGAATATTCAATATTAGTTGACCCAAATGTTCAACGTTAAAGGTGTGGTGTTCAGTTTTGATTACTTAGTAATTCATTCTTCGCTTTCAGTTTATGAGTGTCAAAATGCCTGAGGAATCGCAAGATATATCTTTTATGGATTGATATTCAGGATATTATCAGTGATGCTAAAAGGTGGCCTTACAACAAAAGGAGCTTATTTTGGACTAAAAAACACTAGGTTAGATATCAGGTAGCAGCATTTGTTTTTGTCAACGGACTTCATCCTGAAGTGTTCATGGAATGGGCATCTTTAATTGGGCTTTGCAGAGTTGGAGCAGGCTTCTACCATTTTCAAGCTTTATATAAACTTTATGGAGGAATGTACCAACGACTGTATAGTTGGAATGTTTCAACCCACCGTTACGAGTTGGTGGAAGGACAACCCCAACCTTATCACTAGCAGAGGTAAGTCCCCCTATTATACGTAATAGATTATTCCTATGAATAGTATGTAAATGTGTCTATACAGATTATGTTTTACGTAGTGATTGTGATTGTGTGTGACTGTTGATAAATGTGTAATATATAAGCTTGCTTACATATCATGCCCCCTCACAGGTTTACCAAAATATCTTGGAGTAAACATTCGAGGGATCAGCAACCAGAAGTTTTGAGCATTGGAAAAACCCCTTCAATTTCTATCATCTTCTGCTGGATCTTGATGAGATGTCCTTATGCGCTTGGCTTAAAAGGACACCATATCATCGCCGATTCCATGAACTGTGAAGTATGTATCCGACGCTGCAAGGAGGTGAAAAACTCTTCGAAAAAGGAGGGGGGCAGGATCTGAAGATGGAGAGGGTCTGTCACCTGGCCCTGGAGCACAAGTTATTATGCACTTTTTTATTCCATCTTCGAGGGATCAAAGATTGATGTCTGGGACCTGCTAGTCTTTAGGAGAGAGTGGGTGTCATTCTTGCATCGCCATTTCTGCCGGTATGGACTAAGGAAGTATTTGGACAATGCGAGTGTTGAAAGATTAATTCACACATTCGTCACAACCCATCTCGATTACTGGAACAGCCTCCTCATTGGAATACCCAACACTCAGTTATCTGCAATGCAACATCTTCAAAACACTGCCACAAGGCTCATAACATGCACGAGGAAATCTCAACACATCACTCCTATCCTCTGATCTTTGCACTGGATCCCAATTTCACAATGGCTACAGTTCAAGATCTTGTCTTAACATTTAAAGCTAAAGATGGTCTCGCTCCAACATACCTTACCGCACTAAGTTCTCTGAAATTGTTGACTTGTTCCCATAGACTCAGATCCAGAACACATGCAGGCAGGAAAGTATGCATTTTGACCATAGACGATTCCGCCCTTTTGTTGATTGTGCCCCCGCCCCTTTTAGAATGAAACCTTCTTTTTTTTTGCTTGTCAGAGAATTAATTATGGAGGGACCCCCATAACCACCCCCTCCTGAGCGAATTTTCTAGGTCTGACGAAAAAAAAATTCTCGCCCCCCCCCCAGATCTGCCTTTTCCAAAAGTTGACAAACCTGCACTTGTTTTCCCCGCCTTATACTAAATTCTGGATCCGCCCCTGATCATGTGAATATGTCTTATTTATCCAAAGCTTGCATGAGTTCTGAAGAAAATTCCTTTTAATCTTGATGAAAATTGATGATATGGATATAATAATGTTCGAGTAGAATATCCATGCATAGACCTAGCGATTTGATCTTGCCATGTTTCTGTGGTTTATTAATACTCAGAGTAACATCCATAATTAGCGGTACGTCCCCTGTAAAGGATGCAATAATGAGAAAAAATGAATTTGTCATTTTATTTTCAGGGGGCCATTATGAAATCTGGACGGGACGTCAGCCCTCAAGAAGTGCCTCCCACCACCCTAAGAACCCTTCCCCACCCGTGGGTACCAAAAGGCGGGGACTGAAAGGGCCAGGGGAGGAGCCTATTTGAACCAAAAAAAGATATGGGTCTTGGGAGGACCGACGGATTGACTTTCCCCCTACTACCCCCCCCCCCCCCTGCAGCTCCCCCCATTCCATTGTCATCCCATCACCCCCAGGGCGAGGGGAGAAGGGATTAATATCATTATACGTATTCATAATCATTATAGAAATATTTTCGAAGGAATTTTCTTCTTATCAGATTTTCTGATAAAGTGTCAAATTACCGGTAGCGAACGTCGTGAAACACTAAACTGTGTGTGTGACCATGAAGCTTCAAATGATGTAACTCTATACCTGTATGATGACCTGTACACGTACGTGCGAACGATCTAACACGTGTGTATAATACTGTACTGTACACTGAAGCCATGCGGATATATGGTCATGCTGTTCTTTGGCATAGCTCCCCTTCACAGGGAAAGGTATATGGGTTGGCTGGGCCTGAAGCTACAAACCCGCTTCATGGGTTGGTGGAATTATTAGGCCTACTCCCTGCGGAAATTCAATGTTTAAAAATGAATTTATGAAATATGGACGGGACGTCAGCCCTCAAGAAGTGCCTCCCACCACCCTAAGAACCCTTCCCCACCCGTGGGTACCAAAAGGCGGGGACCGAAAGGGCCAGGGGAGGAGCCTATTTGAACCAAAAAAAGAGCCCGAAATCCTTAGTGTATTATATTATAAGATGTTCTTGATAGTATGACGTACGCGACGGAGCGAATTAATTCAAATTTATGGATGATTGTTTTCCCCGAGCGTCAATAGTGACAAACTATGCATTCACCTGCTTTGAGATAATGGACTTCAAAAGTCAGAATGCGCGTTGTATAAATTATGTTCTGTTCTGCCAGGCAAGCCCAAGAAATCGATTTCTAGTTAGCAAAACCAGATAATTTAAAAAGAAATCTATAAATTTCAAATTTTAGAATATATGTATACACCTGTTATGTATTTTCCATCATATATGGGGATTTTTTATAATGAAGAGAAGCAATTTAGCTCGAGGATTAAAAATATCTTCCTGACCGCAACGGTTTCCAATGGCTCATGTACAACTCCATGTCATCAAGAAAATGGCAGCCCCCATGTAAAGTGTTAGCAGATGATACCGTGAACTAGAATGTCTTGATTTAAACCCTTTTCTGATATTTTATTTCTAAAGTGATACAGGTCAATGATTAAGAATATATTACACCTTTGAACAGAAGTACATTTATATTCTAGTGTTAACTCTCCTTTAATTTTCTGTGTACCATATCCTGTAGCACTAAAAAAGTATTCATGGTGTTGTAGCCATCTTGTAATATAGTATATTGTAAATTAAATGTGATTTTTGTTATTCTAGTATTTTGGAATTCATGTAATACAATAGATATATACAAATGTATTTTTGTATATATCTAGTACCCTAGTTGTATTATGTTTTATTATTATTCTTAATATTGTAGTAAAGTAGAATTGTAGAAGTAATGTAATTAAATAGATTTATTCAGATGTACTTTTGTATGTATGATATTGTATAATGAAATAAGGTATTTGTGATATTGTAGTAATGTAAAATAATGAAAATGTATTTATATGCATGTGTTATCTAATTATCTAATGTAAAGCACATTGAAATGTATTATGTAATGCTCTATATAAATGCAATGTATTATTATTATTATTATATTTATATTTATTATTATTACAAGCGAACTGCCCTTGATTTGCCTAACTTTATTATCTTTGTTGCAAGTTTGTTGACAGTTTTCAGAAGAGGTAGAAATCAACAAAAGCCTTTGCTTTAATTTTTGATACAGCAATATGATTGTCACCAAATAAATATTAAAAATAATAAAACATTCTTCTGTCAAATTATTGTATAAAATGATAATTTTGACAATGCAGAGAGTGGATGTTTGAGCATTTGAAACATATATCAATGATGTATATTCACCGTATATCCCAGCGACTCCATCACATGCATTGTAATGTACGCATTGATGTTACATTGACATTGTACTGAGCTGAAATTGTACTCGGTGCAAAAATAGTAACAAGGGTCTTACCCCATCCCCATCTGTTGACCCAGGCGGCATACCACTGGTCATAAATTGAATAAGAACACACGCATAAATTGAATAAGAAAAATAAATAGGACTGGAGAAATTTAAATGTGTATATAGGGTCAAGGGTCAGGCATACACTGACTTACTGCTGGGAGGGGGGGGGGGGGGGGGGCCGGCCTCATTAGGGTTAAGTAATTATGCACTTAAATTCAGATCATCCAGACTATGTTCCTTGTCAGTGGCCGAACCAGGCAGGGGCGCCCTTGGCACCCCCTTTAATTTGTGTGGGAGGGGGATACCCACCCCCCCCCCCCCCCCCATTTCAAATTCCTGGATCTGCCACAGATGCTGCTTCACACTCAGTCAAATACAAAATTCATGCAGTTTCCTGTATCTTACAAAAAGTTAATATACTCATAATTATATACATTTACTCTATGGCCGATTCATGATCACAATTTCTGGTTTATGTCCATAGGTAAACAATAGGGAAGGAAAGATGTTTTTTTGGGAGTAAAACAAGTCATAACTTTATTATACTAAAGCCATGGCATTGGGTTGTATGAGGTATCAAATTAACTAGTTCTTGTCATGCTCTATGATCCTAAAAAAATATTTATTGGGCTCATATCTAATAATAATATCTCAAATATCTTTAAAAAAATTAACATCCCTACCGCTTACAGAACCGCTAACGTTATTCATTTAGTCACGCGTTATGGATAGCAGTCCTTATTACTAGCGAGGTTACCCCGAGGTTACCCCAGACGGGATACACTCAGTGCTGAAAGAACTGTGTAATGAATTGGCTGAGCCTCTCCTAATTATCTTCACTAAGTTAATGAAGGAGGGAAGTATACCAGATATCTGGAAAGAGGCTGTTGTGGTGCCACTCTTCAAGAAAGGGAGGAAAAGTGATCCAACTAATTATCGACCAGTCAGTCTTACATCGATAGTGTGCAAGATCATGGAGAGGATTGTGAGAAATGCATTGACTAAGCATCTCCAGATCAATAACCTATTGGACGATCATCAACATGGATTTCGACGTGGTAGGTCCCGTGTTACCCAACTTCTTGAAGTTGAATGGACTTGTAACAGAAATTGATAATGGACATAGTATAGACTGCATCTATTTGGACTATAGGAAGTCATTCGACAGTGTCCCCCACAAACGTCTCCTTTGTAAGTTACAACCCAATGGTATCTCAGGTCATATCCACACCTGGATAAAGGCATACTTGACAGACGATCAAAAAGAGTATCAGTTAATGGTAAACAATCATCATCGTGCCCAGTATCCAGCGGAAGTCCGCAAGGAAGCGTTCTCGGGCCTGCCCTATTTCTCTGTTTCATTGATGATTTGCCGGAGAATGTAACATCAGGAATTACTGTTTACAGATGACACAAAAGTCGATAGTGTTGTGGACAACAGGAGTGATGCTGAAAGCCTTCAAAAGGACATTCAAGCTGTTTCAAGATGGGCAGAGAAATAGAAGTTGCAATTCAACGTCTCACAAATCCAATGTCATCCATCATGGGAGGCGCAACCCGAAATGTGAATACACCATATCAAATGCCAGAGAGGATAGTAATATACCTGTATGGCGATACAACCATAATTAAAACTATACTTCGCCGACAGCGCGCGCTGTCGCACGCAGCCGCCATTTTATATCTGCATGACAAGAGGAGGCATGGATACACAAACACTGGCGAGTTCTCGGAAATTTCTTATGCTCTTTTTTTGGATTTTTTTGTAAAAATATGTACGATCAAAAACACATACTAATTCCAAAAGTTTCCCTAGGAGGAAACGCTGTGGTGAAGGACCTGTCAGTCGTGGGAGTTATCAGGTTCAGGGCATTTCCATTTCCTGCTAACCTGTGCGCCTTTAGATTGCTGGGGAAAACGCCTGGCTTCGTGATGTAAAAGGCGTATACCGGTAGCCAATTTTTTTTTTTTACACTCACGAAGCTAATCCTGGCTAATCATGGCCATGTGTCGCGTCAGTTTAGATCCAATTAACTTACATGTATTTACTTTATTTTAGAAATTAGAGTACTACCTGTAGGCCTAACTTTTAATAATAAATTACTGTTCATTATGGAAAAAAAAACATAGACGTAGGCCTAGACAATATATAACTAGCCTAAGTATCAGGGGGTTGTTTCATCAAATCAACTCCACGGAAATGTCATGGACCTGAAAAACTGTTTCACAAAGACATGATAAACGACAACTGAATGATATCGATACTCATCGGTGAAAAAACATAGTCTATATCACAGTCCATTGAAATTATCGTCAATTACCCACTTATACATGTACAAGCTTATCTGAAGATAACCTTGTACTCCAGACCACACCACGAATAGTGGTCATATTGACCACTACGAATACAATATGCAAAAAATAGTTCGTATTTTCTGTCGCGTGTAGTAAAGGTATGGGGGGAAAAATAAGATAAATATTTTAAATACTTGCTTTCAAATTCAGGCCTTAAAAATCTCACTCCTACCTCAAATGGCCGTTAGGAAGAACTTTTGATATTTTCAGCAAAATCCAAAGTGTGTTGTTTACATACAGCCGATGTCTTAGACTAAAATCGGCCAATAAAATTTTTGTCCACGAAGAAACTCGGGATCGCAAGCGCACATCGATCTTTACGATCGCGCACACAGAAAATCGGGACTTTTCCGTGTATGCCACAGGGACCGAATTTTTAAGGACAAAACGCTTTTGGGGAGATGTCATTATACACACGAAGTATAGGAATGTAGCTATGAGTGGTCCATACCACTCATAGCTACATTCCTATACTTCGTGTGTATAATGTAGGCAGTCATACACCTCAACTTTTTAAAACACCACTGCACAAAAGTCACCAACATTCACTCAAAATCGGCATTTAATTTGCAAAAACCGACCCCAAAATATTCAAGAAATACAATAAATTCAACTCACCGATGTTGGAAAAGATATTTCCAAAAATGAAATCCGTAATTTACTGTCGATTCTTGCGAAACGAGCTATCGGAGTCATTGTGTACATTTCCTTGACGCCGCGGGCGCTGACATCTCCCCAAAAGAGTTTTGTCCTTAAAAATTCGATCCCTATATGGCGTACGCGGAAAAGTCCCGATTTTCTGTGTGCGCGATCGTAAAGATCGATGTGCGCTTGCGATCCCGAGTTTTTCGTGGACAAAAATTTTATTGGCCGATTTTAGTCTAAGACATCGGCAGTATGTAAACAACACGCGATCGCGAAACAAATCGGCGGGGATTTTTCCGGTTTTGGACAAGATTTTGACTTTGGATTTTGCTGAAAATATGAAAAGTTCTTCTTAACGGCCATTTGAGGTAGGAGTGAGATTTTTAAGGGCTGAATTTGAAAGCAAGTATTTAAAATATTTATCTTATTTTTCCCCATACCTTTAGTACATGCGACAGAAAATACCAACTATTTTGCAGTAATGTAGCGTTGAGTGCTCCAGACTAGCTTTTATGGGTGAATAGGCTTCAATAGCTTTTGTGTGTATCAGCAGGCTCTTTTCCAGGCTAGATCATTCATACAGGAGAGGAAAATAATTATTTAAAATTTCACTTTCAAGTCTGAATCCCTACATTTGTGGCAAAGTAAGAGTTGAAGAGTCCCTGAATCAGGTAATCTAGCAAATTTAAGAAACTTAAATGTTGTTTAGAGCAATTTTGTTGTTTGCTTTTGACTGCTGCAACAGTGAATGTTGGACACAGTCCCACATAGGCAAGGGCCTATGAGTCAATTACCCAGATTTTGAGGCTCAGTTTTCCCCAAACTATTCCAAAATGTAAAAAATGGCAGCGAAGATGAATGCTTGTGATACAAACATCCCGTTTACATGAAAAGATGTGTTTTTTTATGGCATCTCAGAATTTATAAAATTGAGAAAACTAGGAGGCTTTTGCGATGTACGAATCTAGATTTGTAGGTAAGAGGATACCGTAATTGACTAATTACGGAAAGAAGACCCAAATCGTGTTCATTTTAGAGAAAATGATTAAATTAAAATATCTTATGGCCCAATTTTAAATATTTATTCATTAAAAGATACATGTCATTCATATTAAAGCATTCCGTGAAAATGGAAAAAAAGCGAAAATACATACATGATAAATTGTCGTCGTTCACATGGGTCTGTATATACAGACTGTTTCATTTTCGATGCTGATTCTATGGTAGACGGATGTGGGTATTTTTAATATTAATCTCATTTACTTGTTGGGGGGGTCAAGAAGCCATGGCATAAGAACATATTGTTTGTCTGTACAATATTATAATACGGACATTAGTAATATTATCTGGTAAAGGAATGATAAAGGATAGTGCTTGGAGATCAGGAAATAAATGTTCTCTTATTCTTACATTTTTTCGCAGCCCATAGACTAACTAAAAGCTGGCTTGTGATGGCGTTCTAAAAAGATATGACAAGTCTGGAGTACCGACAAGTCACTTGTCATGCTTGTCAGCGAAGTTGTCGCTGGTCTTGGCAAAGACGGCTTTGTGAAACACTTAGCGGACAGGAATAATGAATATTCATATATCCAGTGATCCGCCAATCTCTCGAGCCCACTCGTCTAATGAATATTCATAATCCTCCCTTCTTGTCTGTATATATTGGAGCTGCTGACGCATGCGCATTGCAAGCAAAACACCGACCTACGAAAGTTTTTAGTACAGGCTCTTGGAGATAAATATGCCTTTTTTGTATCATCCTCATTGAAAAGAAAGACGACAGTCAATCGGAAAGTTTTGTAAGTACCTAAACTGCTAAAGTAGCCTAAAATCAACTAATGTCATGTTTCACTTTCATGGCTATCAATATCATTTTGACAAATGACCTTGTAATTAAGAGACATCCAAGCAATCAACGGACTGCTGATCGCAGTCGGAAAGTTTTGTAAGTACCTAAATCGGAAAGTTTTGTAAGTACCTAAAGTCTGCTAAAGTAGCCTAAAATCAACTAATGTCATGTATCACTTTCATGGCTATCAATATCATTTTGACAAACGACCTTGTAATTAAGAGACATCCAAGCAATCAACGGACTGCTGATCGCAGTAAGTGTTCGGGCTGCCGCAGTAAGTAGTACGGTACTACTACTAGTACTTATAGTAGTAGGCCTAGTAGTAGGCCTAGTAGTAGGCCTAGTATTAATAATTATGGTACATGTAAAGTAGTTAGACATACATGACATTAGACCGAAATTTTCTGTCTCCAGTACGTTAGCCTCTTATTTGGGTAGGGTCGGCTACTACTTGGAGACAGAAGCCGTCATATCACTTTGCTGTGCAAAATTTGTCTATGGCGTTTGCCGTTCTAGTCTCGTACAAGGCAAAATGATTATGAAGGAAAAAATACGATAAATTCATTACGAACTCGTGCACATTGATTTCAAAACGGTTATTTCTTTAACATTAAATATGTTTGTTTAGTGTTAAAGAAATAACCGTTTTGAAATCAATGTGCACAAGTTCGTAATGAATTTATCGTATTTTTTCCTTCATAATCATTTTGCCTTGTACGAGACTAGAAGCTCGGGTAATGGTTTGAATACGGCAGCAGGATTTTCGAACGGAGAAGACCTTGGACCCTGAATTACATGAAAAAGGAGCATTAAATGGATCATTTGGTAAAATTGGTATGTTGAACAGATTAAGTATATGAATTAGAGCCTAGGCCTTATGATTATTTTTAAAAAAATACAGAGGAAAAATGATTTTTTCCTACTGTTCCAGCAGGCACAACGCCATATAAAAGGCATAGACAAATTTTGCACAGCAAAGTGATATGACGGCTTCTGTCTCCAAGTAGTAGCCGACCCTACCCAAATAAGAGGCTAACGTACTGGAGACAGAAAATTTCGGTCTAACAAGTAACATGACATAGGCTTATGGGGTGTTGCAAGAAAGTTGCGATTGATTGCAAGTTGCAACTGATCGGTACTGACCAATCAAAATCATTGTTGCAAGCGCATCTTCTTGAATGGGCAGACCCTGAACCATTCAGAATGGTTGTTCTAATTTGCTTTACATTACTTACAAATTACAATTTGCAATTGATTGCAACCGTCTTCCAACACCGTAAGCGTAAGTACTAAGTTAGAGTCTACTTTACTATACATACGGTCTAGTAAGTATAAACTGTGGTGTGTCACTGGACATCTACCTCTGCAGCAGTTTAATGATAAAAACTTGGGTTTCTTTTCACTTTCTACAGCCTTCAGAAGTAATGGTGAAGTAAACTGAGAAGTGAGATACGAAGATCAGATCAGAGAGAGAGTGCTCAGTCGATGTCAGTCCCGAAATAAAGCATACACATGTGTCCGCGCCGCGCCCATGCATGGCTCAGTCAGGGCGCTAGGGGAAAGGTTATAGTCTTCATCAAGATGTTTGTATTTTTGTTAAAGTTATTTGCTGTGAAATTTCTATTAATATTTATGTGATGAAAGGGGAGGGGGTGGTCCAAACTGTTCCCTGATATTAAGCTCTATAATATATGAGCAAACACTGAGATATCTGACGGGAATGTTGAGAAAAGTTATTTTAAAAATTAATAAAATGCTATCTTTATTTTTCTATTAAATCAGAATATTTCATTGGATATGATTTATGGAAATTATAGGGATTGCAGACCTATAATATAAATTTATTAGCCTTATTCTTTTAAAAAGTCAAAGAAAGAAAAGGCTTTAAATTTTTAATAAAATGAGATTGCGTGCGAGCAATTCCTTATATAAATATAAAGATTAAATTAAGGGTGACGTATCCAAGATTATTTTATTTTTATTGGTAGCGTATCCAGGAATGCACGTGCCCCAATGTGCCAGCCAAAACCAAATCTGACATATGTTACACATCAAATGAAAGGAAATGTGTACTCCTCCCCCCCCCCTCCCCCCTCCCCGCACAGAAAGAATCTGAAAAATGTAATAACTTTTTTGCCTTGCATGTCCTAAAATAGAATACATTGCTCGTCAGGCGTGAGCCCCCCCCCCCCCCCTGCATTCCTAGCTACGCCACCAATATAACTAACTTACCGTAAGTTATTTGTAATATATATACTGCTGTAGAAATTTGAGACGACAGGCGAAGAAAACAGTATAGGGGCTTGCTCCGAAGCCATCACCAACGCAATAGGGCCTATACCGATTGTACGAAAAAGGGTATCAAAATTCGGCTGTTCCAACTTTTGTTCTCTTTCTCTCTCTCTCTCTCTCTCTTCTTTGTATTACTACAAATAATCTTTCAATTTGACACTCACAAATACTTTGTATACTGTATCTTTTGATAATGGCATTTGTATATGCTTTTTTATCAGTAATTTCTATTTTAATATCCTTCAGTGTAGTATCCCCTTTAATTATAAAATAAGTATTTTAATCCTGATGTTTAGGTTTCAATTATTGTCTAAATACGAGATATAATATTCTCTTTATTATTTGTTTTTTTTTACTGAACATTATTGTCCATCTAGCTGTTATTTTTATCTACCTGTTTATTATTTTTGACTATCTTGAATTAATTACATTCTTTTTGCTTTTTTGTATTTGTATTGTTTGCAATCATTTATTTTGTGTTTGTCTACTTTGTCATAATTATTTCGTTTGTATTTATAACTACATTGTAATTCTTTGTAAACATGTTCAGTTTTGGCCCTTGGAATCATGTGAATTAATGTGTCTTTTTAAACCGAAATAAATAAATAAATAAATAAAAAATAAAGGGGAAATGGCCCCCGTGTTTTGAACTCAATTAACTATAGTAACCGACAATATAGCAGCTGATGATATAATTTATTTATTACCAGTCCTATTCTGTCTTTGTAGGAATATCCCATTACTTTTGCCCCAGCTCTCTTTCTCTCTCTCTCTCTCTCTCTCTCTCTCTCTCTCTCTCTCCTCCCCCTCTCATTTTTTCTCTTATTATCTTATTCTCTCTTACAACCGATCTGTAAAGATGACTCCAATACAATTGAGGAAAAAATAATGATCTCTTATTGCTTCCCCCAACCTTTCAATTTAATGAGATCGACCACCAACACTATGCAATCCTATTCTTCACGTCCATGACAGAATAGCAGGGGCGGATCAAGGGGGGCGAATCGGCCGCGGCCCCCTTTTGAAACCCAATTGGCATATACGGGCTTTTGCATAAAATGTGAAAAACCCGGATCGATCACCAAATTCAGTTTGTGAGCCCACGAGGCTAACAATGTCGTTCTCTTAACCATAGGCGGCGGAAGCGGGGGGGGGGGGGGGACGGGGGGGACGCGTCCCCCCTAAATTTTCTTTGGGGGGACAGTCCCCCCCTAAATTTTGGGTTGGTGGGGACGTTTTACATATTAAAGTGCATTTTTCTTCGCTCGCTCGCAAATCTTAGAAATGAGATAGTTTCAGGCAACGAGGTCCATGAATATTTATATAGGATGTTATTCCAATATTCAGGCACGTCGCTGCCCTATCGCCATGGAACCCGAATACTTGTTTGGTCCACTTTTTATATTGAAATATGCAATAGCAAAGTAAATTGCATTTCTCCTCGCTCGCTTCGCTCGCTCGTAAACCTTGTAAACGAGATGTTTCATGCAGCAAGGTCCATAATGAAATATTCAATGTTATGACAATTTCGGCACGTCACTGCCCTATCGCCATAGCGCCCAGATATTAGGGTTACCTTTCCATAAACGAACAACAGCAAAGTGCCCCCCCCCCCCCGTTCGCTTCACTTCCTAAAAACTTTAATATGAATGATGCCTGCATATGGCAGCTAGATGACCGGAGATATAGCTTTACATTTCACCTATTGGTGACTAATGCAATAAAAGTTTGCCATTTAAAAGTATATTTTTATTTTTCTCTCGCTCGCTTTGCTCGCTCGCAGTATTGGGAATCCTACACATGTGGTATTATATGTTCGAGCTTCACATTTGACCCACCCCCTGTCAAATAATTCTGACTATACGCTCATGCCCACACCCTTGTAGGGGCACACCCCCTGACCCGACACCCCTACTCGGTCGATTCGCTCCCTCAGAAAGGTCCACTTTTTCCAATGTTGAACCCCCCCCCCCCCCCGCAAAAATCCTAGTTACGGGCCTGCATGAGTCAGAGTTTTGATCATTTTTGAAGTCTCGTGGTAGGTTAATCGTGTAAGCCAAATTAGACAAGTGACCTAGAAAATCAAACCAGGACATGTGCACTGTTAGATCAGCTGATTACTATAGACTAGTCTAGTCTAAATATTTTCCTGGTCTCGGGGGGCGGGACATCCACAGTCAGGTATATATGTCTAGATACAACATGCGACACGTGCGTGACGTGCGTCCGATACATTTTCAATAGGTTTCGTAATGCGGATGCGGGGTACATTTCTGAGGGGGGAGGGGTGCGCCCAGAATGACTTTCTTTCAAATCACAATCATGCACCCTTAGATTGCAGGAGAATTTCTCTTTTTGTTCAAATCGTCATAGAAGTAACAACTTTACGTATTCTTCGAATATTACACGGAACTCGCAAAGTTCTAACAATTTGAAAATATTGTTTTATCCAATTTTTAAAAACAAAAACCAACAAAGATGTAGAAAAAACAGGAAACTTTACTGATTGTTATTTTGGTCTGGGTCATACTGGGTGTAATGATTCGCAAGGGGATAATTTCGCGATTTTGATAATGTTGATATTACTATAAAACAGAAGTGGAAGTTTTAATTCGCTTGGGTTTGACTCGCGAAAATAAAACCATCGCAAAAATTTCAGCTCTTTAAGCAAACCCAAATATCACTGATAAATAATATCACAGAGTGGAGGCGGGAAGACCGCGGGAACATTGCAAGTTCGGAAAGTGTATATAGGCGGGGTGCACTTTTTCACCGCGTTTGATTCTCTTCATGAGCAGAATCAATATTTCATACAGCCCAAGTCCAACGAAAAATATATAGTGGGAGAATTAGGCCTTCTATACCTGACGAATTCCCCCACCCCCCAAAAAAACAACAATACAAAACAAAAACGGGTCCTTTTGCAGGGTGGCGCCTCGTCCGAAATTCGGGGGCTAATATTTTTGGGGCATTATCCGTCATAATGTGGAACAAAGAGATGCACATTTGGCCTTGCGTGCATTGGCCTGCAAAGCTAATAATGAAAAATACACCTATATTCGCATTTTTCAGACGCAGATGTGGTATACACCGTACGCGTGATGGTTACTGGTTAGTCCCCCCCCCCCCCCCCCCGATGGCATAGTGTAATGTGACTGTGTGATACATGTAAACCCAGTCCATTTTATTAAGCTCACCGTCTAACTTCTGATTTGTTTCTCGGATTTATATCACAGTAAACTTAACATTATGATATACCGTGATTCCGTGAATGATGTAACTCTAGACTATTTTATTATTGAAGGAAGGGGAAAAAATACATTAAAGAGCGCCTTGGGAACCTGATGATTATTAGACGCTAAATAAATCAAAACAATAATAATTCTGATTTATTTAGCGTCTAATAATCATCAGGTTCCCAAGGCGCTCTTTAATGTATTTTTTTTCCCTTCCTTCAATAATAAAATAGTCTAGAGTTACATCATTCACGGAATCACGGTATATCATAATGTTAAGTTTACTGTGATATAAATCCGAGAAACAAATCAGAAGTTAGATTATTATTATAATAATAATAATAATAATTATTATTATTATTATTATTATTATTAATATCATTATTATCATTATCATTATTATCATTTTCATTATTATTGTCATTATTACTATCATTAATTATTATTATTATTATTATTATTATTATTATTATTATTATTATTATTATTATTATTATTGCTCCACTTATTTTACTGAATTATCCGCAATTTCAATTAAGTATTTTAAGTGTTAAAATATGGTCTGGCGTCCCCCCCTAAATTTTGGTGCTTCCGCCGCCTATGCTCTTAACCCTCCGAGTAAAAAGTTCAACCCCGCAAGACTGACGTGACAGTCCGGGCATGGATCAATGGCGGATTTAGGGGGCTTTAAAAAAAATTGTACCACCTTTTAGAACTGATAACTTTTTTTTTGCTTGTAAGAAAATTATGGAGGAAAACTGGACCCATCAAATCTGATACCCCACCCCCTCCACTGAGCAACTTTTGGAGGGCTGGCGAAGAATCCCCCCAACTGACTTTTGGAGGGCTGGCGAGAAGATAAAATACAAATCCCCAGTTCCCCAAAGTTGACAGCCCTGCATTAATTTTGTGCCCCCACCCTTTTACTACATCCTAGAATGTCAGTGTCAGACTCATATCCATAACCGGGTTCAGAAGCCCCCTCCCACTACATTGTCGGTCTCTCGGGGCTGTCGGTGCCAAAGACAAGTAAACGACGAACAGCAAGCAAAAAAACCTTGATGAGCCAAGTTTTGGCAAACTGACATAGTTCCATCGGCAACGCCACCACCTCGATTGGGATCGCAGAGGGGTAGACCGAGACTAGATAGTGCTAGACACAATATGGTCCATGCACCTATTCAGCTCAGCTATTCCATGCTGCTTGCATGATCTAACATCGGCCATTAGGCATGCGGTGATAGAACATTGATTATATGAATCAGAATTTATGAATTTAACACATTGAATTTTGCCTCTGCTACATTAGAAGTAATAGTGAACTGGAATTTAGTTAGAGTTTCTTCTACATTCGGGCGGATGTACGTCTGCTTCATGGTCGTCTGCTAGCGCACGATCTCATTGGATGTCGTCGATCTCACGTGATCGGTATACACGCCCATAGGTCATGAATAACAAATAACGGAATTCACGTGTAGTATATGGCAAATTATTATTATTATTGTTTTTTTGGTCAAAACTCAAAAGCATGCATATTCCCGGGGATTTGTGCGGGGTTTATTGGACTCATCGAGCCTTAATTATACCCTATCAGAGCGTTAAATTTCATTTAAATCACATTTTTCATATAATTTCAAATAAATACTATAGGGAATTAAAATCATTTCAAAACCCCTGTTTTCATGTGTTAACCTATGGGAGCTGGAAGGCCAAAAGCATGCATATTCCCAGGGATTTATGGGGGGTTTACTGGACTCATCAAGCCTTAATTATACCTTTTCAGAGCTTTAACTTTCATGTAAATCACATATTTTACATTTTCAAAGAAAAACAAAGAGAATTATAATCACCCTTCCTTGTTTTCGCGTGTTAACCTATATGGCAGGCGAGACGTTTTTGGTCAAAAGCATGCATATTCCCGGGGATTTATGGGGGCTCTATTCAATTTTTTTGAGCCTTCACTATAAGCTTTTTCAAAGCCTCAAATTACCTGTAAATTACATTTGTTACATTTTCAAATAAAAATTATGGGAATTGTAATCATCCTGTTTTCGCGTGTAAACCTAAGGCAGGCGAGACTTTGGGGGGTCAAAAGCATGCGTATTCCCGGGGATTTATGCAGGGTCTATTCAACTAGTTGAGTCTTAATTATACATTTTCAGAGCTTTAAATTTTATTCAAGGCACATTTTTCAAAATTTTGATTTAATTCTGGGGGAATTATAATCATTAAAAAGTCCCCGTTTTTGCGTGATATGGGAGATGGAAGGCCCAAAGCATGCATATTCCCGGGGATTTATTCGGGGTCCCTTGCACTTATTTAGCCTTCATTAAGCTTTTTCAGAGTCTCAAATTACATCTAAGCTACATTTACACTACATTAAAGGTAATACTAGAGGAACTATAATCATTTTTTAAATCCAGGGTTTTATGTGTTAACCCCATGGCAGATGACTGTCAAAAAGCAGGCATGATCCCGGGGATTCATAGCGGCATTTATTGACAATAAAGGTTCAAGAAATGTGTTTTGAATTATTCATCCCTTTTCTCGTGCAAAAATCAGACTTGAAAAAGATAGAGTAAGATATGAAATATCAAGAAAAAATGAGACATCTTTTCACATGCTATATACCTATGGCGAACGTATTTTTCCGAGTCTGTTTTAACACAGCAATTTACGCCTCCAAAATGTACTACGGAAGTAGGTGAGAGTAATCTGTCTTGATACTATTAAAAGTCTTTGGTAAAGTAGACAAATCTGAAAAGTATACCGTACGTACTACTGGCATGTATTATACATGCACCACAAAACTGCATCCTGGCCTAGTCTTTTTCAGTCTTGGATATCGCTACTGTTCCGGGGGGGGGGGGGTATGTCTCATTGAGGCATCCGCGTCCATGAAAACGAGTAAAAAGGGTTGTTTTTTCACCACCAGACGGGTAACCCGGGGATCTCGTTTAGGGTATCAAAAACAGGAAAATTCTGAAAAAAGGGTATCAAATTCACTAGAAGTGGTGATAAAAGAATGGAAAAGGGTAGGAAATTTGACAGTAGCAGTCAGGAGCCGGTCATGAATCCAAAGAGGTTCTTTCCTATTCTTTCAATGAAAACGTAATTCTGTATTGTGTTCCAAGGTAAATATTTGTCTTATAACTCTTCCTTTTTGGCCATAAAAGGGCCAAGAAGAACCAATCCTCGAATAGGGTGAACAATACTATGCAAAATCTAAAAAATCCCTATTAAAGGTTGACTAAATTAGAGAGAAAATGGGTGCTCTTTACATTATGTCTCGTTTTGGCGAAAAAGGGGGAAAAGTAGAGGTTTTGGGACCGTTCCTTAAAACTCGTGAGCTGATTGGCTAACCCCCAAGTGACGTATGAAAAGTAAGAGGCACAAGATCTGCAGGCTGCAGCATATAATATTGTACACAGAATGCGGTATTTGACTCCTCTGTTCAACGGACAATTTATGAAAATAGGAAATTAATCAATATAATCTTAGGAGTGAATAATCATAAGCAATATATTTTCTACAAGATCAGAAAACGCTTTTGCCCAAATATACAGCTCTTGTTTTGTTTTTTAGCTTTTCTTTTGAACAATGTTCTCATCCATCTGAGCTTGCCGAACGAAAGTTTTGCATTGGTCATAAACGCGTGCACAGCCGTTTTATGCGTCTGTATGTACAATGTCCTACACATCTTTAATACGGCAGTACGTGACTACGTTCCCCTCGTACATAGCGACTGGTGAACGCTTTTGTTTTGTTTATTTCACTTACGGCTTTTTTTTTTATTTCGCTTTACATAGTACGTTAGTACTGACTTAGATTTTGGCTGAATTCGAGTAACTTATATAGAGAGAGGAAAAGTGTCCGCGATTGCGAGTTGCGATTTATCAGACCCCGAAGGCAAAGAAGCTCGAGTGGCAAGGGGAAATTCGACCATATTATGTTTGAACCCCTCGCAGAATACGGTGAAGGGCCGTGGGTGAAGTAACTCCAGGGAGCTCCAACGCGTTGGAGCTCCCTGGAGTTACGGGTGAAGTAGACCGAAAATGCTGTCTCTCGTTCGTTAGGTCGTCTTAGCTAACGAACGAGAGACAGAATTTTCGATCTACGGGTGAAGCTGCTGCAGCTGCATGCTGTCGTTGAAAAACAGATTGGAAGACTTGACTCCAAGTCTGATCGTTTGAATAGCTGAATCTTTTAGCTAGCTTATCCTTCTCTTCATGCCAAATTTGGAATACAGGCCAGGATCCTCAAAATCATCTTCGGCAAAGTGATCGCTGCAGATTGTACTCCACTCACTTGGCCGGCCCTTGCCACTCTGCCCGCGTGAGCTTTACATTATTTTGCGACCCACAATTTCCGTAGATTTTCATCTTTAGGAAAATGATGTAGGCTTACACCATCTTTAGGGGTCTTGCTACAGCCCGCAACTATACACCGATTAGGCATAATTGATGAAACTGTGTCCCAAAATCAAAGTTATTGTGAGGAATTAAACACACGAAAATACGCAATGCAAATGGTCAATGCGGTGAATATCATGCTCGGCACCGGGCTGGGCCTGCCGGGGGCCTCCGGGCGCGCACGGTATAGGTTAGTGGAATATTTCCCCTTACTTTTCATGCGTCACAGATCACGTAATCACGATGTCGCTTCGATGTGTTTTTTTAGGGGCGGGGCTTATGACTGTGTAAATCAGCAAAAATGTACTTTTCAAATGATTATAAAATATGACTGAATGCATGAAAAATTGTGTGATGGATATTTTTTGGCTCCTGATGACACCCTCCTACGAAAAATGGGCAATTATTTTTTTATTTTAGTGACCCTTTAAGGACGTTCCCTAGTTATGTTTGTGCGCACCTCAGCTGCGCATCCTGGCTGGTTGTGTTACGTCATCACAACACCGGGAGAGTATTCCGTGCAGTTAAGACAATGTATACGCACAGTTAACACAATTATATAATATTGACTGGCCTTGAGGGGGACATCGAAAATGTTGCCCGCAACAGAATCATATTGCCCCGAGTCGAAGACGAGGGCAATATGGTTCTTTTAAGGGCAACATTCTCGATATTCCCCGAAAGTAGAGCCAGTCAATATTATTATTATTACCTATATCATGTATATCATGTATATGCCTATCCGAGCAATGACGGACACGTCTGTTTCCCTGTCAGTCTCTCTGATTTCAGATAATTCATGCAGGTATGTAATCTGGGCCAAGCAATTGTGACGTAAATTGTTACCGCGCGTATCAGGTTTAAGCCTATGGTTTAAGCCAACGAACGTAGAGGGCGGCAACACTTTGCAGTCTTGCTATGAGGAAGGTTCACTTCGCTAAATTTCTGTGACCATCGTTGGTTTAAGCCTACAATTTAACGCGCACACAATACTGCGCGTATGCACTTTAATAAGAACGAGCGCACTGACAAGAAAAGGTGGATGTTACTCGGGCTCAATGTTGACCGCACTTTTTGTACACAAAGTGAATGGTGAAACCGGAAGAGGGAAAATATCAAGGAATGATGACCGCTCAGAATTAGGTCATTTGCGGACCGCGCAAAATATGAATATTAATTGCCTTGTAAAAATGCCCCATATAGGTAATAATGCTTAATAATGGTATGCAAGTGTGCGCAGTAAGAAGAACCCGGTAAATATAGATGAAATCAATAATTCTGTACCTGCGAAAAATATACCAAATATTGAACTAGCTTGAGCTGAAAGATAACATTTGATGCCCCCTTATGAATTTTCTATAGGCAAAGTTAGTCGTATAGGAAAAAAAATAATAAAGATAGATGTCCTTTGGAATTCATAGTCATGGTCATCTACCGCCCATTTCTTTGTACACTAAATTAACACAAAAAGAGAGCTGGAGAAAGAAATTCAAATAATTATATGCCGAAGAATCATTTGTCTATGACCTGGGTTCTTAATTATTTTGTCAGGTGCATGGCCAGAAATATTCTCGAAAGTACGTCGCGGGCCACTGAGTATTACACATACATACAAAAAATGTATGGGACTGGCGTATCTTGCCCGAAAACGAGCAAAGCGAGCAATCCAAAGAAATTGACACATTAGAACCGTGAAATGTAATTTCGTCATCAAAATGTGCTAATTCAGAAAAGATATAAAAAGTACAACGAGATCATTCCACTGCCCGTAAATGAGGAGGCGGGTGCCCGAATGCCAGGTAATTTTGATATTCTCGGGAGGGGGCTGCAACCCCCATCCCAGGTCTCATACGCCTCCGCATACACCCGAATCTAAGGACTGAGGAAGAATTTCATAATACACATCCCGGTATCATAAATAATAATGTTATTATATTTATCAAGCTTCTTCATTTAATATTATTATCCTTATTTTTCTTTGCTTGATGATAACTCTTTGGTTTGACTAATATATTTTTCAAATTATCCGTGGTAGGACATGCTATGATAACTCCTTGGTAGGACAGGGAACAGATAATTATGATATGCTAATTGCGAGCGAGCGAAGCGAGTGAAAAAAAAAATTGACACCTGTAATCATACCGATAGTTAGGATATTACTTAAAACTTAAGATTTTTTTTCTTCAAATTAGATAATTTGGCGGGCCGCATGAAATCGTCTCGCGGGCCGCAAGTGGCCCATGGTCGGCACTAATTAAGAACAGGGGGTCTATGCCATTATGTCTAATGATCATTATCCCTACAGTCAAAGACATTAGCAAATAGAATTATGAGTAAAATGTCACGTAAAACGACTAACAATTTCCTTCTTTTTTATACACTGGTTCCAAAGTGTGCGTTTGACCGTCACATGAACTTTTAATTCACTCTTCGTACGTAGAATATAGACAATTGCAGGCTATGTCGTTACCGTGACATTTATGTTTGAAATAGTCGTGAACAGGGCTTTTCTTAAGACGGAACAGTTTTAATAGAACAGAATTTCAGCAGTATATATGACATTTTTCTTCGTATGACCACTTGGTGAGGGGGCGATAAAATTGCTTTCATAATACATGTAATGATATTTGCATTCAAGAGAAACTTTACACACACATGCAGGTCACTTCTTACTTAGAATTGTGACTTACATAACACCAAATATAGTTATATACAGTATATATAACTATATAAATTAGATAACAATCTTGCAATAGGGTGGGAACAAAATGAGGAAAGCCCCTGCCCCACACATATAATAAACACTGCATTTATTGAAATGCGAGAGATCGTAAGTATCGATTTAGATCTGGATTATTCAATGTTGAAACTACGTATTTTAGAGCACAAAAAATGTTTCCATTATTAAACTGCAAAATGATTGATGTCATAATGAGGAGGAGAATAATAACGACAGGCACAGAAAAGCACCTGCCTCACCCGTGCGCTTCGGGGCCTTGTAATATAAAGTCAAATAATGTTGCCATTAATGTGAGAGGGAGTATAGCGACTGAGCGAAAAAAAGAGAATGTAGAGGAATTTTATATTAGAGCAAACGTTGGCAAAGTAAATGTTGTTCTTACATTGTTTAACTTAAAATAATATTTCTTGTCTTGCGAGGGGCCCCTCTGAGGGAACAGAACAAATTATTGCAAACAGGAAAATTAAGATTATTGCGTGTTGAAACCTTGCATTTTGCATCACTAGAAAATTATTCGTTATACCCCTATTCGCCTCCTCCTTTAATAGTATGAAAAATCTGCCACTTCCCTTTTGTCGCCACTGGTGGTAGACAGTATTAATACTTCAGATAACTTGCTCCTATATATCTGCATGTAAGGGAGCGGAGCGACCATGTGATGGTGATACCTCGCCTTTTGGAGCACTAGAAAGGTGATGCAATACTGCAAGTTTTATTGTCTTGTGTGTGTGTGGGGGGGGGGGGGGGTAGAGGGAAAAATATACAATGGACAGGGTTTCTAAATGTTAAGAAACATTGCGTCTATCAATATAGTAGGGACCGTGGTGACAGAGTGCGATTTGTTAAAATTTTAATTACTGCAGGTTTGCATTATTACTGACAAGGCAGCTTATTATACAAGTCATCCTTGTCATGGTTGTAATGCGAAATCAATTAAGATGTAATTTTTTCTTCCGAGGGGATCCGGGAGAGGGGGTCCCCCTTTTTGAATGATTGCTGGGGAAAATGCGCCCTCCCCACCCCCTCCCCCGCGCTTCCGGTGCCTATGGTCGTGAATGTATATAAAAAAATATCAGTTACATGGTGACATGTCTGATAAAAGGCAACGAGAATTTGAAAGTTTAAGACTCTCCGACAAACGGGGGGGGGGGGGGGAGGAGGGGCGCTGCTAGCACAAAAACCAGTACATGGACCCCCTTTTGCAAACTCTTTAAACTTTCTCCTAATAAGGTATGTAATTCTCTACAAATCTTGAAAAATTTACGAATCTGGCATGGATTTTGAATGTACAGGAGAGTTATTTTTCGAACCCATCCTCTTCTTACACTGTTTCCCATCCAGCCATGCACAGTTTTCGCTAGTTTTGCGAGTTTTTGACTTTTTCCGCCACCTAAAGTTGCTGCTAGCACAAAAACGAGTGCATGGACCCCCCTTTTTTAAACTTTCTCCTTCTGCAGTATACAATTCTCTACAAATCTTGAAAAATTTACGAATCTGGCATGGATTTTAAATATACAGCAGAGTTATTACGAACCCATCCCCTTCCGACACAGGTTCCCAGCCAACCATGCACAGTTTTCACTAGTTTTGCGAGTTTTTGAATTTTTCCGCCAACTGAGGGCGCTGCTAGCACAAAAACGAGTGCATGGACCCCCTTTTTAAAACTTTCACCTTCTGCAGTATACAATTCTCTACAAATCTGGAAAAATTTACGAATCTGGCATGGATTTTAAATATACAGCAGAGTTATTACGAACCCATCCCCTTCCGACACAGGTTCCCAGCCAACCATGCACAGTTTTCACTAGTTTTGCGAGTTTCTGAATTTTTTCTGCCAATTGAGGGCGCTGCTAGCACAAAAAACGAGTGCATGGACCCCCTTTTTTAAACTTTCTCCTAATAAGGTATGTAATTCTCTACAAATCTTGAAAAATTTACGAATCTGGCATGGATTTTAAATATACAGCAGAGTTATTACGAACCCATCCCCTTCCGACACAGGTTCCCACCCTGCCATGCACAGTTTTCAATAGTTTTGCTAGTTTTGGACTTTTTCCGCCAAATGAGGGCGCTGCTAGCACAAAAACGAGTGCATGGACCCCCCCCCCCCCCTTTTTTTAAACTTTCTCCTAATAAGGTATGTAATTCTCTACAAATCTTGAAAAATTTACGAATCTGGCATGGATTTTGAATGTACAGTAGAGTTATTACGAACCCATCCCCTTCCGATACAGGTTCCCAGCCAACCATGCACAGTTTTCACTAGTTTTGCGAGTTTTTGACTTTTTCCGCCACCTGAGGGCGCTGCTAGCATAAAACGAGTGCCTGGACCCCCTTTTAAAACTTTCTCCTTCTGCAGTATACAATTCTCTGCAAATCCGGAAAAATTTACGAATCTGACATGGATTTTGACAGAATAATGGGGATTTGTATATGACATTACGAATTCTAAGGTCTATCAATGGCCAAAAACCTGCGTTGACGTCATTCTACCTGACACCCAATCATGGCACACTTCAGTGTCCCATAGAAAAAAAGTAAGCACATGGACCTATACTTTTCTATGTGTATTAGGGCTTCTCATCGACCAAAGTAACTGTGTGCAAAATTTGGTGAAACTGACATGGATTTGACTTTAACTAGGGAAAGTCCTTAAGGCTATAAAATTCAGACATTTTGGGATTTTCCCTGAATAGGGTATCAAAAACCTCTCGACCGAAACCCTCGTTTAGGGTGCTTTTCAAAAAGTCATGGACGCGGATGCCGTATACAGGCCTCAATGAGACATAACCCCCGGGCTACTTTCATTTAATTTCATTTCATTTAATTATTCAACCATTTTTAAAAACATTCAAAAGTACATACATTTTTCACTGATAATATATCAAGACATATCAGACACACAAAGTAAGAAAACAAACAAAAAATGGTTAGGGTACCCCAAAGAAGCTTGAGCTTGTAATAGAGGGGGGGGGGGGGGGCTCCCTTAATAAGTAAATAAATGAAGGAAAAATTACATAATAAAGTACAGAATTATATACTACGTTTTACACACGGATAGGTTACGTTGAAAGTCACACGCACACACACACATGTCATATAATGTCAAGCCATTTTTCCATTTCTTTGTCTTTCCTAAGTTTGCCATTCATTTTATTCAGAATTAAAATACTATTTATTCTTGCCATCTATCATAGGTCTATGTAATTTGTTTATTGAAAATTTTGCCCCGGGGGGTCCGGGCGGGGTAACCCCGCTAGTCATAAGGACTGCTATTCATAAGGACCGCTATCCATAACTGAGCGAATCTTACTGAGCGAATTTTGGAGGGCTGTCGAAATTTTTTTTATCGCCACCCCCCCCCCCCCCCCCCCCCCTACTGAGCGACTTTTCGAGAGCTGGCGAGACCAAAAACATAATTTTTATGGATCTCCCTCTAAGCAGTTTCCCAAGTTGAGAAACCTGCATTTTTGTGCCCCACCCCCCTTATACAAAATCCTGGATCCGCCCCGATTACCCCGAGGAAAAAAATAACCCCACCCCATAAAAATACGATTAGCCCGATACCCCCCCCCCCCCGGGGGTAGTAGTCCTGGGGGGGGGGGGGTAATTGTCCTGGGGGTAGTTGTCCTGGGGTAGTTGTCCTGGGGGTAGTTGTCCTGGGGGTAGTTGTCCTGGGGGTTATTGTCCTAGGGGGGTTGTCCAGGGAGTATTTGGCCGAGGGTAGTTGGGGTAATTGTCTAGGGGAAGTTGTCCGGATACGGTCCCTAGAAACCTCAAGCACCAATCGAGCAGCCCAATTTTGTAGTCGTTGCACACGAGGGTATGGTAGAAAGAAGCCCGTTACAATAATCTATACGGGACAGAACTAAAGAACAATATGCAAGATAAAAAAATCCCTGTTAAGGATCTAAATATCATAAATTTTCACGAGTTTCGCTGCATAGGGTATCAAAAACCTCTCGACTTATAAATTCTCGCCAAGGGTGCTTATCAGAAAGTCATGGACGCGGATGCTGTACAGGCCTCAGTGGGACATACCCCCCGCCCCCGGTGCATATTGGACCTTCGGGCTTCTTTGTATTTATTAGGGCCTATATAAAATTATGTTTCTTTGTACATGATGATTCAATTCATTCAATTCAATTCAATAATGGTTTTATTTGAACGATGCTTTGCAGCCATTGGCCGAATCGCGTATGTTTACAATAATTTCTCACTAAACATTTCATAATATCATTTCATTATTAACAATTATTGCATTCAAATAACATCATAATGACTTCTTATTACAATTGATAAATTAGAACAATTCAATTCATTAAAAAATAAAAAAATAGAGGAATGTACAAAAGTTGAAATATCTATAATCAGGATAAAACGTTTTCAAATTAAATAAAAATTATTATTGCAAATCGAGTGCCCAAACTTATCTACGTTCTTGTACAAGCGAGGGAGCAAAGCGACCGAGCGGAAAATTTTCAATTCTTAACAAGGAAATTTTGCAATTGACCACCGCTATTGAGCGGTAGAGAAGTTCGAATTTTATATCTTGATCATGTCGATAAACGGTTTCCTATTCACTCACTTCTATAATCGGGAGCAAAACTAATAGTCTGGGAGCCTGTCCCGAAATAGTCAACCCATTTTACATATGAGATTTGACCCCTTAAACTTACTTAGACCATCCATGTCAATCACAAATGCTTGTCAGCTCGAGCGAAGCCGCAGGGTTTGGTCCCCAGAGCTCCCAAAAAGGGCCTCAAAGTCGGCGCGAAATTAGTTGATCCTGAAAGAAAATTATTATGCGAGGGAGCAAAGCGACCGAGGTTTGGAAAATTTTCGCATTTCAAACCTTCAAAAACTAGACTTCTAGTGCATTTACCCTGCGGATTTGGGGCGCAGTATCCGTAAGGATTTCCCCCTTTTTTGTCTTTCTCTCCTTTGCGTTTTGTGCGCCCCCTCCAAGTGCCGCCCGGGGAACATGCCCCCTGCCCCCCTAGATACGCCACTGAGCGAAGTGACCGAGTCGGGGGAGGGTGTGGGAGGGGGTATCCCCCTCCACACCAGGGACCTTTTTCAAAAATCTGTCTATAAAACTTGCATTTTAGAGCATCCCAAATGGTTTTTAATGAATAGAAGGAATGCACGGATCTACGCCAATAGACGGAACCCCTTAATTGAGAATAACAATGCGAGCGAACGAATATTCTTTGATATGGATAATTATTAGTTTTAAGTTAATGTATCATAATTCTTATTTAATTTATCCAAAAATATTTGGGATGATAATACAGGCCACCCCCCCCCCCCCCCCCCCCGCCACCTCAATTTTTTTTTTTGGGGGGGGGATATATATACCCCATCCCCCCGCCCCCGGGATCGACACCCATGGAAAGACTCCTAGGTATATACTCCAAGTTTTAAGCTTGGATTGAAAGTTTAAATATAAAGTACAATTAACCTTACGCTAACAAATCAAATGTTGCACATGTACAAGTTAACTAACATAGAGAGTCGTATATGAGATGAATATCAATGAAAATAAACTTGTTTCCGATATAGTTATGAAGTACTATTCAGACTGCTCGGTAGTCAGATGAGGCAGTGAACTGCTTTGAAATCTTTTTGCTTTACATTGAAATTGTTCATATTTCAAACCTTTTCTGAGATTGTAAGGATTTTCTTTCTTTGTTCAGAACCAGTGACTATAGTAAATACATTCTTTTCTACAGAGTGGGCGAAGTCAATTGTTGAAGGGAATAGATACCACTTCTGTTCTAAGGAAAGCAGACAAAAATATGATTTTCTTATTTTTTACTGGGGAGCTCTATTTTGTATCCTATATATTTAACTTGAACTTGAAATACATTTGTATTAGTTGTAGTTTGTTTGTTTGTTTGAATTTATTTTCTTCTGCAATCATATAAGATCATACAATAACAGGGAAAATATAACAATGCATTCACATAAAAAGGAAAAAGAACATAAAGTGATCAAAATTATACATATTTATAGTAATATAACTACATTTCAGTTTATAAATTATAAATTATTCAACGCATTGAAGTTCAGAGAGCAGAAGACTGACTGCCATAATAAACATAAGTTTGAAAAACATGACAGCCCAAATAAATCAGTGTAATATACGTGATAGCAGAATGGAGGTCAAATAAATAAGGAAATTGTTCAGACGAAATATAAGCATATCTAAATTTTTGTATAGTGTGAAAACGCGAAAAGTGTGACATGAATGAAAGTAATAAAATGAGGATGAAAATGAAAAAATGAAAATGATGTCTGTAGATGAATAACGTGTTGATGAAATGTATCAGTCAGGACTTCAGTGAATTTGGTAATAAACTAAAGATCATTTGATTTATCAGAACACGGACTATTGATTTAAAATGTGGTTTAACCTTTGTAACTAATTTGAACTATTGTACTCTAATAGCAAACTTGTTTTAACTTGAGCTTTAAATGCAAAAAGACTTTGAAAAGATTTTATAGAGTTTGGAAGTGAATTCCACAAATCTGGGCCATGGTTGTCTTATGTGCAATAATTAGCCTAGGATTTACCAAATGATAATTTAGGGAGTTACTGGTGGGATATGAGTGAACATTCGTATTAAGTGTGAAGAAGTCATTAAATGTGTCCGGTAGTAGGTTATTTCTGTATTTGAACATAAAAAGTAAGCTTTTGGAGTGAATTAATATCAAAGACTTTTAATGTTTTGGAATGACTAAAAATGGGGTTTGTATGAGCTAAATAGTGAGAGCCAGAACAGATTCTGAGAGCTTTCTTTTGCAATATATAAATCGTGTAAATATTTGTTTTAGCACTGTTAGCCCATATTAAATTACAGTAAGTAATATATGGCAATATAAGAATATTATATAACATAAAAAGAGTATTTTTCGGAAGATAATTTTTAGTATTATAAAGTATAGCAATATTTTTAGCAATAGAAGTTTTTATGTGGGTTAACTGATGATTCCAATTCAAGTTTTCATCTATGAAAACACCTACAAATTTAGTATATCGTTTTCTTTCTAAGGGCATATTATCAATTGATATTGCTAAAGGAAAAACAAACACACGAGTATTGGCATGTTTGAAATAAATAAAATTAGTTTTTTGTATGTTGAGAGATAATTTATTACATTTGAACCAGGTTGATACTTTGGGCAATTCTTGATTGAGAAAGTGGATCAGGGTATTTAAGTTAACATGAGAATAGAAAATATTGGTATCGTCAGCATACAAAATGAGGGGATAATAAGGATGTGTTAATTATGTCATTAATATATAGTTAAAAAAAGGAGGGGGCCTAATATTGAACCTTGTGGGACTGGGACACCGCACTGAATTGATAAAGGAGTGGATGACGTACCATTAAATACTACATATTGTTTCCTATCCGATAAATAATCGTGGAACCAAGATAGCGTTACACCTCGAATTCCATATGTCTGAAGTCATGATCAAGGGTATCAAACGCCTTAGAAAGGTCCATAAAAATTCATATAACGTGTTTTTTATTGGCAATTGCCTCAGTTACTTTATCATAAAATTGTACTAGAGCTAAATCAGTTTTTTTTCCTAAAACCAAACTGATTATTATTAAGTAGCTTATGATTGTTCAAAAATTTATACAGTCTTTTGTGAATAATTTTTTCAAGAATTTTTGATATACTCAGAAGAATGGAAATGGGTCTGTAATTGCTTTTATTAGGTGGGGGTCTTCTTTTTTGTAAACTGGATTAACTTTTGCAATTTTAAGAGATCTTGGGACTATACCCGTCGCGATTGAAAGATTAAAAACATGGGTTAGTGGAGAAACAATAGTGTATATAATTTGTTTAAGTAGAAATGTGCTTATTCTGTCTTGGCCCTTAGATTTACTTGAATTGAGTTCTTTTGTTATGTTAATTATTTCGGTAGGATTAGTTGGGTTGAGTAAGAGGGTTGATGGAATCGGTTCAGGAGGAAATTCAGTGAAATCTTTATTTTGCCTATCAAAATTCTTTGCAAGATTTACAAAATATGAATTAAATGAGTTTGCTGTGTCATCAGGGTGAATGACATTATCATTCAAAGTAAAATTTTCTTTGGGTAACTGTTGTGGCTTCTTGCCCAGTTAGTCTACTTAGTAAGTGTACAAAACATAATAAAAAGAGTTTCCCAACACACACACAAACCCCGTAACCGTGTCAGTTTGACAGTTGCCAAAAAACGTACACATGATTGGCTTGTCTCGAATGGGTGGGGTGCGGGAGCGGGATGGGAGCGGGATGGGAGCGGGAACGGGCACACCCTTTCGAGACAAGCCCCCCCCCCCCGGTTATCTCGAATGGACGCGTTCCCAGCGAGAAGTTCAATGAACGCGCCACTTCGAGACAACCGGGGGGGCTTTCCTCGAATGAGTGTGTTGAGTAGACTTTTGTAACAGACGTTTTAGAATTTTTTTGAAAAATGTACTCTTGCTGGTTTTTTTCGTTTTTCTTTTGTGTAAGATGTAGAAAATATAAAAAACGGTATCTAAAAATGCTTTTGACAAGGAAATCATTATTTTGTGCAAAATAAATCGGAGAATTGAATAATTATGCATTAAAACACACGGGGAAGAAAGGGCAAGTGGCGTAGCTAGGATTGTTAATTTATTTTTATTTTTTGGCGTGACCTGTTAAATATTGTGAAATTGTGTTACAGACATGTGCTGACATAAGCCAAGGTGTGTTTATCATCTTTCAAAGTTAGAAACACCTTTTAATGCCACTATCATTCTATCAATACCCACTATCAAAAGTCAAAACTCATATCAAAAGGTCGTTTGTACCCGGCCCCCAACTCCCCATACCAGGGGTAGGCCTATGCTCGTAACTCCTTTTCAAAAGTGACCCCCTATTCCGGAGAAGTTGAATTTGTTTTACCCCCTATCCCGGGAAATTTTCTGAGATATTGGACCCCCTATCCAGGCAATTTAGGAAATTAACCCCCCCCCCCCCCCCCCACCTATCCCCGGGAGGAAACACCAGAGTCTGCGAAATTGACCCCTATTTACATTTTCCCGGGAATATTATTTTTTTCATCTCTCATTCATCTCCTATTTTCTTACTCACCCACCAATAAGGGGTGGGGCATGGCCATCTTGTGCCTCCCCCCCCCGTAAAAAAAATCGCCGCAGTGAATTAACATTCTATTCTGGACTGTCTGCCCGACCAGACCTTTGACTTTTAAATGAACATTCCATTATGAATTCATGCAACCTCATACATTCATTTGACAACCCCCGGTTATCAGTGACGGCACCGGGGGGGGGGGGGGGGGGGCATTTGCCCCCCAGTCAGAAGCTTTGCCCCCCAGTTGCCCCCAATAATTTTCGGAGTGAAAAAATAAAAGGGTGGAAAATTTGTTTGTCCGCCCTTGCCCCCAACAATTTCTTTTGCCCCCCCCCCCCCACCCCACTTTAAAAATCCTGGTGCCGCCACTGCCGGTTATATTTTCTACATCTTAGACAAAAGAAAAACGAAAAAACCAGCAAGAGTACATTTTTCAAAAAAAAATCTAAAACGTCTATTACAAAAGTCTACTCAACACACTCATTCGAGGAAAGCCCCCCCGGTTGTCTCGAAGTGGCGCGTTCATTGAACTTCTCGCTGGGAACGCGTCCATTCGAGATAACCGGGGGGGCTTGTCTCGAAAGGGTGTGCCCGTTCCCGCTCCCATCCCGCTCCCATCCCGCTCCCGCACCCCACCCATTCGAGACAAGCCCACATGATTTGGGTATTGTAGACACCCAGCCGCCTGCAACCCCCCACCCATGCAAGGATGGCCTCTCGAGAATCTGTTAAGGGTTACTAAAATGTGTGACAAATCATATCAGAGGCAATCACCCCTGTCACCCCCCCCCCCCGTGTACCACCGCCCCATGGGCCCATATACTGAGTTGCAAACTTATAAGTTTTGATCTTGTGAACCATGGTTTTATTAGGCCCACCATGTGTTTTTGTTTATCCCATGGTTAAATCATGGTCTATTTCATATTGATCACATGTTATTCTTCAAATTGGCAAGCTTTATATTTTTCTTTTAATGCTACATGGTTCTAATAAAATGTAATGTTTTTGACAGCATACATGGTTAGGGACATTATAGAGGAGCTTGCTAACTATCTTGGTTATGTGGCTGCCATGATAAAAATCTACTAATCATGTGTTAATCACACAAATACCTTTTGAGAAATCAATAGGCCCTACATTATTTTCACACTTTAATAACTTATCATTGGAATTATCATTATTTTGACACCAAATTGCACCCCAAGAAAGTTACAATACTCAAGATTGTAGGCCTACTATGTAAATTTGACCTGAATTGAATGAGACATTTTAATGCCAAAATATTTTTTTCTACATCCAGAGCATTTTGCGCAGCAAAGCTTGGTTTAGGGGCAATTTGGTGCTTTTTTCAGGGGCGTGATACACCCCTTCGCGATGGACATTTTGTCAGTTTTTTATATGTAATGTACACCCATATGCCTTTCTTCTGACAGAATTTGGTTCATGGGCCTTACTGGGGGAAAATTTTGCACCAATATGTAGGGGCCATCTGACAACCCATCCCGACGGAAAATTATGTCAGTTTTTGTGTTTTGGTAACATTGTATAGCATACAACTTTCTTCTGACAAAATTTGACGCGCTCATAATTATGCTATATAGATGGGTTGAAATCGGCCTGACTTGGGGGCTTCTGGGAGCCAAACCTGGCGGCTCCGGTCAGGCTGACAAGCTTTTTGATAATTACATGGATGGTCTTAGTAACTTTAAGGGGTCAAACCTCATATGTAAATTGGGGTGACTATTTAGGGACAGGCTCCCCCAGACTATGCGAACTCCTCGACAAAAGTAAAATTGAAAACAAAAATAATAAAATGAAGTACAGAAACCCACACGTATAGATGGCGTCAATATTCGGAACCGAATTGTATACGCCAAAATCCAACAACATGGTTTTATCAGGGAGGTGGAAGAGAGACACCTCCCTGGTTTTATTACCATGTTTTTTTTAAACATGGTAAAACGGTGGCTTCACGATGGTTTTATTACCATGGTGTTTTAACCATGGTAAATTAAACCATAGTTTCAATTAATATGGTTTTATAACTCTATTTTTTGCCCATGGTGAGACGATGGTTTAACCATGGTAAACCATTTTTCTTTTTTTAATAATGTAACGTGAGTAACCGAACGTTGTAGGGTTGGCAGAAAGTTCTTCTGAGGTTTTGATACCGCATTTTAGGTACTTTAATATGTGTGCATTGTTGTAACTAAAACTCATTTACCTAACACCTGTAAGAGAACAGGAGCTTATAAATTAAGATGTAACTCATAACATCTCCAAATGTAACGTGTGTAACCATGGAATTGCCCATATGCATGATATATACGCAGTATATCCAAGGAGGTTCAAACAGATGCGTCATAACAGACAGCTTCCCTTTGAAGCGAGCTTTGCCGCCACAACAAACATGACATATATGCGAGGCTCTTCCAAACGAGGGAACAAATCAAATTCCATTTTATTCCATAACCATGGTTAAGTGCAATGGAGGATAATCTGTTATAATTAGTTTTCGCAGACCCAAATGCAACTTCGAAAAAGTGCACATGAATGATATAACAAGGTTCAAGTGAACATATTTAGTGCCAAAAATGCCAGATTTGCGATGACAATTTCTTGACTGGCCGCGTGTGCCCACTACTTTGGTTGGCTATATTTCCTAGAGCCATCTTTCACGATGGTAATATATTATGAAATTAAATAATCGGAATTAAGCGGAAGGGTGTTAAAATTGCCCTTAAAAGAGGCATACATTTGTGACACTTTTAAGGCTATATCTCAAAATATTGTTCATCCTGATGCAGGGGAATTTCAGAATGAAATCGAAATTAATTACATTGAAACTTTTTGAACAAAAGTTTCTCTAGACGACTCAAAAGCTTGCCAGAGGCTTGCCCGACATAGCAACAACTAATTTATGCAAAATAGATCTACAGAGATGCCATTATGCATAGCAGGTGCACCAAATAGTTGGTAACTAAGGATTCTGGAGAGAAACATGCATAAAGTGTAGTAAATTAGTAAACAGGTCTATTGTACATCCTTTATAATCTGCCGGCCAGGTGTTTGCATTAATTATCGTTAGTTGAGACCCATCAGTTTGAACCTCCTTGCATAACTGTAAAATCAATTGTTACTCCAAAGATGTCCAATATAGACCGCTTCTGTATATAATGTATACAAATTTATGCACATATATTCTCTGAGCACCTAGTGACGAGCTATTGTTGTTGTTGTTGTTGCTGTTTAAATGGCACTTATGACCTTAAAGAAAGTTCTGTGTGCCAGTCACACAACAGGTATAAGTCACATAACGGGTAAAAGTCAAAGTTGGTCATCGGGTGTGAGTCCAAAGACGTTTTTCCTCTAATTTCCAAAGGATTATTATATTTTTTTTTTTTAAACAAATTATTACTCTCTTCTACATTATGCATGTATGCATATTAAAAGGTGTACAATATTAAAATAATTTTCCTTATGTCATTTGTTTGCTAATACATTTTAACATTTTAAAGCCCAGTCATCAAATGTAATTTCATTTTTTTCATTTTGTTTTAATTTTTAACTTTCAGTATGAAAAGCAATTGATACAACTAAATGCCTGCTCTCTAAAGTACCATCAACCAAACCAGGCCTAATACATAAGGCAGTTTTCTCAGCCATCCAAGGAAGGCCTCGGCCGCCCGGTACACCGACAATAGTGTTCAAAGCTCGTCTCCGTACTGGAAGTTATAAATTTTCAGCCAAACTGACTCAAAATTATTGAAACTTAACCAAAAGGAAAAAACCAAAGAATACGTCAAATTCTGGGCTTTAAATATACTTCCATAAAGAATACCATAAAAATTAACAGAACCAATCTCTGACATTTGATCTCAAGATCATTAGAATGTCTTTAAAATTATATTATAAATATTATACTTTAATGCCAATATCTACAATAAATCCAACAACTTGTAAAATGCTGAATTTATCTTTAAACATATCCTTAATTGTCATATGGTTAGAAAAGCATTCCAATGATTCTTAGACCACTAATACATTTTCGAAGATTTATTTTCTTTTTACATCTCTCAACTATATAATCAATATGTTTGTTCCAATTTAGCTTGTCATCGAAGATTACACCTAAAAATTTAGTAGACTTTTGAAAAACAATGTTTTCTCCCTGTATAGTTTGGAGTCAGCTTTCCTTTTATTTGTAAAAAGAACAGCAACTGTTTTATTAACAGATAATTTAAAACCCCATTTCCACACCAATTATCTATAGAATCCAAATTCTGTTGTACCTTTTTGGTGATGTATGTGATATTTCGATTTGATTTCCAGATAGCTATATCATCAGCATATTGGGAGAAGCTAATCCCTGTAATGACTTTTTCCAGATCATTTACTGCTATATTAAAGAGTGTTGGACTTATGACACTACCTTGAGGTATGCCATTTTGAGTTCCTTTGATTTCAGACAAAATTCCATTTATCTGAACCTGAATCTTCCTATTAGAGAGAAAGTCTTGTATCCACTTAAGTATGTTACCCTGGATACCTAACTATTCCAGTTTAATGATCACTGCCGCAGGCCATAACATGTCGTACGCCTTCTCTAGATCTAAGAACACTACAAGAGTGCTTTCCTTATTTGAAAAAGCTTTATTTATACTAGATTCTAGATGAACAATGTGATCTTTAGTACTCCTTCCTTTGCGAAAACCACTTTGATAATTAGTAATCAAGTTATACTTTTCAAGAAACCAGATAAGCCGGCTATTAATCATTCGCTCTAGAAGTTTACAAGAAGTAGATGTGAGAGCTATAGGTCTATATGATTTAGGATCACAAGAATCCTTACCTGGTTTAAGTACAGGGATTAGAACAGCTTCTTTCCAAGAACTAGGACGTTTAGAAGACTTCCAAATATTATTAAATATTTTCAATAAAACTCTTTTTGATGAAAGAGGTAAGTGCTTAAAGAAAATATTACTAATGCCATCTTTACCTGGAGAGGTACATTTAGAAGAGGTAATAGCATATTCTAATTCCTGCATAGTAAAATTATCATTAAGAATAAAATTATCATCATCTTTAAGCATGTTAAGTATAAGTTTTCCTTCAATTTCCATCTTTTCCTTTAAAAAGGATTCCTTCAGATTCTCATTACTACTTACTTTAGCGAAATGATTAACTAAAAGATTATCCTTTTCTTTATCTGTGACTATATCAAGATCATTATCTTTTAAAATTGGTATATTAGTTTTTTGGTTTTTTTTTAAACTCTATTCATACGTTTTACTTTCTCCCAAATCTGTTTGGAAGTTGTTTGACTATTTATGGTACTACAGAACTGTCTCCAATCTTCCCTCTTAGCCTTCTTTATAGGGTGACGTGATTTCTTTAAGATTTTAAGAGCATTTTTGCTATCATCCACTGCCTTTTTACATTCATCGTTCCACCATGATGTAGGAACTTTAGTGGATTTACATTGTTTAGTTTTTGGAAAAGATATATCAATAGCTTTTGTCAGCTGATTTATAAATACATTACAGGTTTCCTCAATATCGATGCTAAGATCTGGTTCTAATATATGTTGTTCACAAGCAGACTGAAAATCTTCCCAATTTCCTTTCTTCAGAGACAATTTAGCCAAAAATTTAAAAGAAGTAAATAAAACCTTTTCATTAAACTCAACTAAAATAGGATGATGATCACTTCCCCATGTATCAGGAAGAGTTGACCAATTTCCTTTTGCTCCTAAAAAGTGAGATATTAAGGAAATATCTAAGCTAGACATAGTACCTTGTGCAATATTTATTCTAGTGCCTTCACCAGAGTTCATGCAGATAAGATTATGTTTATTTAGAAAATGCTCTATAGCAAGTCCATTTTTATCACATTTTTTACTCCCCAAAGGGTATTGTGACAATTAAAATTACCACATATGAAAGTTTTATCAGTAATATAATTTTCTATTTCCAGCAAGAATGCGTCATCAATGTTAAGACAAGGATTGTACACATTAATAATATTTAATTTTTGTAAGTTACTACAATAAACTTCAACTACCTGATACTGTATATACCTGTATCCTTCTCTTTAATACATTTAATAGCAATTCCTTTTTTGGAAAAAATAGCACATCCACCACCACCAGTTTTAGCTGAATTTATATTTCTATCACATCTATACAAATTATAGCCCGAAAGATTAAAGGATTTCCCTTCTTTAAACCAAGTCTCTTGTATACAAATAATATCTGGCTTAACTTCCATATCCAATATAGCATGTTTAAACTCATTACCATGGGAAATTAAAGATTGGGAATTCCATTGTAAAATAACTACCAATCAATTTTTGGAACACATGTTCCAAAAAATTCTTAACTCCATTTTCTCTTTCTTTTCCTGATTTGTTTCCCCAAATTTTAAGTATTCCTAAGAGGAGTGTTATTAAACCTTGATCTACTTGTAGGTATTGTGGTGTTATATCAGTTTGGCATTCTGCATCACTTTCAGTTTGTGTGATGGCATCATTTTTAGTGATTTTGTTGACCACCTTAGGTGTACTTGGAGGTTTACTGATATTGATAGGACTTTGTTTTTGTTTGTTTTGTTTTCCCTGTCCTTTCTCCTTATTAGTTTCTACATTTTCCTTATTAAAGCTTTGATGTAAAACACTATCATCCTTATGAACCTCAGGTTGTTTATCTTCAAAATGTTTAGTAGGCATACTTTTAGGAGATACTGTACTACTCTCGGATTCTTTATTTTTAGGAGTGTCTAATTCAGGTCTCACAGCTTTATCTGCCTCTGCATATGAAATGTTAAAAGTAACTCTTATTTCCTGAATCTTCTTTGCCTCTTTCATTAGTTTGCATCCTGCATAAGCTGAAGAATGCTTCCCTCCACACCTGCTACATTGAACTTGATCCTTTTGATTACACTCTTCATATTTATGAGAACCACTGTACCGTACACACCTAGCCTTACTTCTACAGATATCAGCAACATGACCAATCCGCTGGCAATTGTAGCACCTGACAACAGGGGGGGGGGGGGGGGGGGGGGGGGGGGGTATGCAGCTTTGTCTCAAAAACCATATAACCAAATTATAAATTAAGACAGACAGATTGGGTTTTCTTTACTTCACCATCCCTTTTCTGTGTAATTCTACGAGCATCAATCACACCATAATCCTTATATTCAGTTACAATGTCTTTGTCATTTACATCTATTGGGGCGCCCGAGATTACATCTTTACTCCGTGTTTCAAGTTCAAGTTTTATTTCAAATTCCATATAAAAATACATTTCACATCAATTGAATACATATATATATATATATATATAATACAAAGGAAAAGGGACATTGAATAAAACTAAGTAGATGCAAATCAAAATATACAGAGAAATAGTCATAACTAATAAGGAATTTGGGTATAGCCAAAAAAAGCCAAGTGGCTTGTCGAGTAGGCTACCCAGATGGTAGAAGACTATATTATGAATGTAATAGAAATAAAACCAGATTAATGCAAAATTATTAAAAAGTTGAGATATATAGTAGAATAAAGGATAGATCCCACACAAACCCTATACAATGCATTTAGACACTGAATAAAGATTAACAAGTTTACACTGTCAGCAAATATTTCTTAAGCTTTTGTTTAAAAAGATTGAGTGTCTTGCAAGACCAAATTTCAGTTGGCAGATTATTCCATACTACAGGTGCATAATGTCGAAAAGACTGAAGGGTGAAATTTTTAGTTGCAGGGTATAAGTGATATCTATCCTTATTTCTTGTATTGTAGTTATGTAATTTCGAGTTTTTCTTGATCATACAAGATATTGAATTATGAAGAATATTTTTTTCATGTTTAAATATCAGAATTGCACATTGATAGTCATTTATGTTAAATACAGTAAGTACATTGAGTTTAACAAATAAATCTTTAGTGTGGGCCAAACGATGTGAGTGTGTACATAATTCTGACTGCTCTTTTCTGTAAGAGGTATAAAGGCTGCAATTTCGAGCGATAGGTATTAGCCCAAACCACATTACAATAACTTAAATAGGACAAAATTAATGTGTTATACAAAGTAAAAAGAATATGTTGAGGAAGAATGAGACGAAGTTTGCTGATAACACCAACATTTTTAGCTACCTTGTTTCTAATTGTATAAATATGGTCAGTCCAGGACAATTTCTCATCTATGACAACACCTAAAAATTTTGTGTGATGGACGCGTTCTATGACTTTGTTGTTCATTTTAATTTGAAAATTATCCAAAGAACGTTGAATTGATTTTTTAATATTAATATGGAAGTACATAAAGTTAGATTTATTTGTATTAAGTAACAGTTTGTTTGAAGAGAACCAAAGTGAGACTTTTTCCAGCTCAGTTTTAACTATGGCATTTAATGAAGATAATGAGTGACTTGAGATTAAAATGTTGGTGTCATCAGCAAATAGAATGAATTTGAGTTTATCAGTACAATACGGCAGATCATTGATAAATATTAGAAATAACAGTGGACCCAATATGGATCCCTGAGGAACGCCGCATGCAATTGGACGAGAATCCGACAAGGTATCTTTGTAAGATACATATTGCAATCGGTTATACAAGTAATTTTCAAACCAAAGCAAAGGGGTTCCCCTTACTCCATAACATTGCAATTTATACAGTAATATAGGAAAATCAATACAGTCGAACGCCTTGCTGAGGTCGAGAAAAATTCCAATTGTATGTAGTTTTCTATTCAAAGAATCAACAATATAGTCATGTAATTTAATAACCGCTAAATCAGTGGAAGCGTTCCTCAGGAATCCATATTGATATTCATTCAAGATATTGTTCTTACTCAGGAATTCATAAAGTCTAGAGTAAACAATTTTTTCAAGAATTTTTGAAAAAAATGGTAAGACCGATATCGGGCGATAATTGGAAACATTATGTACATCATCCTTTTTATAGATGGGAGTAACTCTAGCGATCTTTAAACTAGATGGGACAATGCCTGAAGACAAGGATAAGTTGAAAATATAGCACAGTGGTTTAGAAATAAAATATATAATTTTCTTTATTACAGGTGGGCTTATACCATCAATACCACAAGTAGAAATTGAGTTCAAATTCTTTACTACATCATATATTTCA
Source organism: Heliocidaris erythrogramma (assembly GCA_025617745.1). Lineage (NCBI taxonomy): Eukaryota > Metazoa > Echinodermata > Echinoidea > Camarodonta > Echinometridae > Heliocidaris > Heliocidaris erythrogramma. The sequence continues at coordinate 20,967,114 of CM046853.1, forward strand.
CTCTCATTTGTAGGGTGGAAAAATATGGATTCAGTGAATGATTCAGGCAAAAAAAATGTAAAAGCCTGACAATCAGTATGATTTGTAGAATTATTAGAGAGCAGACCAATTTTAACAAAGAATTCATTGAAACTGTTAGCAATATTTTTGTCACCATGGATTGTATCATTACCACTTTTTATAAAATCTGGTAAGTTTTTCTTCTTATTACCAAGAATTTCTTTTATTACATTCCATGTTCTTCTTAAGTTTGCATTTTCTCCTAGCATCTTTTAATAGTTTATTCAACTCATTTCTCACTTTAACATGTTTCTTTTTATTTTTTGCAGTGCGATTTTTACAATATATCTTGTATAATTTATGTTTTTTCCTGATCATTTTGAGTAATAATGAATCAATCCATGGTTTTTTTGCCCTCTTTTCCAATCTTGACTTCACTTTTTTAAAAGTAGAATTGTAAAGTAATGTAAACTTCTTGAGAAAAATGTCATATGCTTTATCAGCAGAGTCACAAGATAAAATTACATTCCAATCAATAGACGACAATTTTTCTTGGAAAGAATTGATGCTGTTTTCATTTATGAGTCGTCTCTCATAGAAGATATCTTTTGTATCAAAACTATATTCTTCAGTGATTTGAAAGACAGGTAGATGATCAGAAATGTCATTGTAAAACAAACCAGATGATATATTGCAATTGAGATTATTAGTAAATATGTTATCTATGAGAGTGCATGAAGTATGTGAAATTCTAGTAGGTTTATCAATTAATGGAAGAAAATTATTGGCATACAAAACATTTAATACGTGATTTGTAGATGCATTGCTTGATTTCATAAGGTCAATGTTAAAATCTCCCATGATATAACAGGGTTTCTTTTCAGCATGAATTCTTTCCAAGCAATTCTGAAATACATCATTAAACTGATTAACATTAGATTGTGGCTTTCTATAAATAATACCAACCAGGATGTTTTTTTGATGTTTCAGTGAAACTTCGATAAACAAGGATTCATAGTTATCAGAGTTGTTAAATAAATCATTTCTAATAATAAAATTCAACTCACTACTAACCAATAAGGCTACACCCCCACCTCTTGCATGTATACGGTCTTTATGGATGAAACTATAGCCTTCAACATGAAATAAAATAGGAGTGCTCTCATTTATCCACGTTTCTGAAAAGCCATAAATTGTAAAATTCAAAGGTAAAGTAGCTATGAAATCAGAAATTTCTTGAAAGTTTTTGGAAAGACTGCGAGAGTTAAAATGCAAAATGCTAAAATTGTTACCCATACACCTACCTATCGAAAATTCTTCAAATTCCTTTTCAAGGTAATATTTACAATTGAAATCATGGTTATATTGCACATCAAATTCATCAATATCACTGGAAATCTGTTATTTATATCATTAAGATCATGGATATACTGATGGTTAATGACAGTTTCAGTATCACTGAGAAATAGTGATTGTAGCTCATCATTACCAATTTCACTGAAGGGATACAGAGAATGAACACATCTTGGAAATATACAATGGCATGATTCAACATCATCAGTCAATGTTAAGTCACAATTGGAGCAATCTAAAAATGCTGACCTTACTGCACAATTACAATAAACACAAAACATCTAAAATATAAAACGACTACAACCTACAACAGCAACACACACACAAAAAAAACAACTGAAGTAAGGTTTAAAAGGCTAAGATGTTAATGCCAGGAGTACATCATATGAGTCAACTATAGTTTATCAATGTCCGCTTTTGTCTTTACGAGTTTCTTCTGGCATCCTGGGGCTTTTCCTACGGCAAAGATACGGTCATCAAGTGATTTAGCAAACTCGGTCTTCACTATCCATTCACCTAAATACGGGTCTACCTTTTCCAAAAGTTGGGTCAAACCACCCCCTTGCAAAAAACCTAGATCCGCCCCTGAGTAACTGGTAGAAATGTCTTCTTGAGCTTGGCTGATTAACTTTTCTAAAGTAGATTTAGGTTCTGTCAAATGTTCTTCAGACCTAAGCTTCCTTTGTTTAAACCTCATACTATCCATTTGCTGTTGGGACAGTTCATCCCAATCAGAATCACCACTATCGTTGTCAGTATCTAAATATGCCATACTGGCCGCCATCTTGTATTGCCAACTAGTTCGCACCAGTTGAACAACAAACGCCGAAATACAATTATCTACGTCCGTCCTTCGTCGAGTCAATATGGAAAGTCTCCTGACGAGCTATTCCACTAACCTGCTGTTTATAAATGAGCCTCATTGCTTGCAATCCAGTTTTCATACATTATTTGTTGCTATGTCTGGTAAGCTTTCAGAACAACCTTTGTTTGAAAGGTATGTATAAAATTTGCATACATTACCGAAGCGGTCTATTCCGAATGCTCGCCTCATTCGACTCTAGGACAACTATACCTCCTGGAAAACTACCCCTATTGGAAAACTACCCCTAAGACAATTACCCCCCCCCCCCCTCCCCCAAAGACAACTACCCAAAGGACAAATAACCACAGGACAATTACCCAACGGACAATTACTCCCCAAGAAAAATCCCCCACAAAATGAAGATGACCCCGATACCCCCCCCCCCCCCCCGGACAACAACCCCAGAATCCGGGGGTAGTTGTCCGGGGTTAGTTGTCCTGGGAGTAGTTTTCCTGGGAGGTAATTGTCCTGGGGAGATAATTTACCTATGGGGGTAGTTGTCCGGATACGGCCTCACTCATCTTCCCGTCACATTCGTGCATGGCCGCGCCCCACCTCTAACTGGCAGTATATAGTTCACTGTCATACATGCACGCTCGCTCCAATATACTCTCCGACCGGCCCATCCACATTTTTCCCGTCCCAATCAAACTCACCGCAGGCGATAATACAGTGTCTGAAAACTTTAATCCAATCACTTTACTTTGCTTAGATCACAATAAAACACTATCTAGGAACCGACAAACCGTTTAATATGTACGATTTCACTTTCAAAATTGAAACAATACTTCGCAGTCGCATTTCTAACGAGGAAAGGCTCATTTGCCAGTGAAATTGTGACGTATTTATTTATTTATTCATTCATTTATTTATTTATGATATTCATATAGGGTGACTCATTATCACCAATATTGGTGGTCTTCCATGAGGCCCTGATAGCAAGCAATAATAAGTAACAATAATAGCCAGCAAAATCATGAAAATAAACTCATAACAAAATATAATAAGAAGATACATCAATATATATATATATATGAATATATATATATATATACACACATATAGTGTATGGTATCCTCGTAATTAACATTTGTTTTTTACGAAAATGTTGAAATCCAGTGATGTCGATTATTTCCGTTTTATCCGGCTGTGGCAGAAACAAGGTGACAGGGGAGATCGTCCACCTTTAAAAAAAAAGGGGGAAAGAAGGTACCCCTTATGCCATATAATCTGTTCTAAATGGATAATTACTGAATCCGATTAGAAATTAATGCACACCTCCTCAGGGTAAAATTGCACCTTCTTGATCCGATGCGCTCATAAATAGGCCTACTGTATCCTTCGAGATATCTTCTTGAACAGATATGTATAATGTGATGTACATGTAGTGGCGGACAACTCCCCATCAAAACAAACAAAGTGACTAAAATGTCATATTTTTTTTCAAAATTTTCAAAATTTCTCAGTAGGATATTTTTTGAGAGGACCTAAAACAAGCCCTCAATATATTTTGATAAAATAAATAAGAATTATAATTATGATACATTAACTTAAAATTAATAATTATTCAGACTCATTATATTTGATTTTGAAATACCATCACAGTCTTTAATGATTAAAAGTAAGGAAATAAGAAATGCCATAATGCCATAAAAACGCAAAGGAGAGAAAGAAAAAAAAGGGGGGAATTAAGAAAAATCATAATCCTTACGGATTATGCGCCCCCAAATCTGCAGGGTAAATGCACTAGAAATCTACTTTTTGAGGGTTGAAATGCGAACATTTTCCAAAGCTTGGTCGCTTTGCTCCCTCGCATAATTATTTTCTTGCAGGATCTTTTAATTTCGCGCCCCCATTATATAGTTCTTAAATAGCTTAAAGGGTTTAAAATTTGAAAACAATAAAAATGTAATTGCCTTGCTCGCTATATCATGTAAGTTTCATATGACTCCTGCTAAAATATTGCGCAATATAGGATAAAGTGTATAAAACAGCATTTGCAATGGTTCAACTTTTGAAAGAAATCAACTTCAGGTAGCATTGCTGAATTTCTCGACTCTTTCTCAAGCGTATAGGGTTTTCGTTAGTTCGCCATAATCGTATAGACACGCACCTGGCTTCGCTCCCTCGCCGGTCATCCCCCCCCCCCCCCCCTAATCATGAACACGGATCGACCACCCATGCCGCCAAGGGCAATTACCCCCAAGGACAACCCCCATGACAATTACCCCCCCCCCCTGGAAAATTACCCCAAGGACAACCCGGAAAATTACAATTACCCCCTTCCCCAGGACAATTACCCCCATGGTAATTACCCCCCCCCCCCCCCGGAAAATTACCCCCAAGGACAACCGCCCCCGAGGACAATAACCCCGGGAAATTACCCCCTCCCGAAAATTACTCCCCCCCCCCCTCCCCCGAGGACAAATTATTACCCCTCCCCCGGATAATTACCCTCCAGAAAATTACCCCCTTATGACAATCTAGCGAGCCCCCCCCCCCCCCCCCCCCCGCCGAAAAATTACCCCCATCCATTCCAAGACAAGTACCCCCTCCGAAAATTCCCCCCAAAAGACCACCATCCCGAGAAAACTTACCCCACCTTAATTCACACTCAAAACTCTCGTAGACATCTGTCATGTCTTTTTGTTTCACGTACAGTATCCTTCTAAGTTCTAGGAGAAGCTTTCGCCCATCCCCCTCTCGCTCCGTACCCACTCCATCCTTGTGAAGTTTGACTTTATGCCACGTGTATTTTCATTGCAAGACATGCGAGAATACGAATGTTTCAAACAAGATGGAGTACCGTTGCATTCTTGGACAACTATACCCCCTGGAAAACTATCCCCGAACAACTACCCCTAGGACAACTACCCCAGGACAATTACCCCCAGGAAAATTACCCCCGGACAATTACCCCCCCCCCCCCCCCCGGTAACTACCCCAGAATCCGGGGGAGGGGTAGTTGTCCGGGGAGTAATTGTCCATGGGGCAGTTGTCGGGGGGGGGGGGTAATTCTCCTGGGAGCAATTGCCATAGGGGGTAGTTGTCCAGCGGGTATTTGTTCGGATACGTACCGTTGATTGAATGACGTCAGTGGGGGCACGATTATTTAACATGGATGTAGAGAGATTTTTAATATCAATATCTCCAGTACATCTCCAGTACAGTTTAGAGCATTCAGATTATTGCTTTGTTTATTTATTTTCCTCTATCTCGCTCTCAAGTTCATTTCAATATTTTCAAATTATTCAATTCGATAGGGGAAGGGGGTGAAGGTTTCCCCATTCCCCCGCAGTTTTGCCACCGCGTAACGTATGGATTAAATTTCCTAGAAATATAACACTACATCGAGCGCAGATCTATGAGTGAATACACGCGTTCTAGCCCATCTCAAAAAAGAAAAGGGGCCCAACAAAGATAATAGGGTGTAAGTTTTCATCATTGATGCATCCTCTGTAACTTTGCTAATCAACTGATCGTGAATTTGCCTTTGTACGATCTATTTCATGATATATCTTATGATCCATTTCAAGTTGATTTGAGATATTATGTTTTCTGGTGCAGTAATTATTTCGCAATGAAATTTGCCTTCAAGACTTATTAGTATATGTACGGTGCTTAAAAGTAAAGTAAATAATCTGCTTTATGGTGGATTAATCTCATTTGATTTTGTAACTCTAGAGCAGGATTTTCCACTGGCCGCGTGCAGGAACATGATTTTATTTAATGTACATGAAGTGTTATTTACGGAAAACGTTGATTTGTGAAAAACAATTATCAAAAACGGTTAGATATATAATTTCACGAGGGAATAACATTTTATAAAAATTCAAGTGTCGTTCTTCCTGGGGGTAGTTGCCGGTGAGGTGGAGGGGTAATTGTCCTCGGGTGTAGTTTTCCGGGGGGCCATGGGGGTAATTGTCCAAGGGGAGTGTGCATTTTCCGAGGGATGGGCGGGGGAGGGGGGATTTTACTGGGGGTAATTTTCCTTGACCTTGGGGGTAGTTTTCCGGAAGGTAATTTTCCGGGGGATGATTTTCCTGGGGGTAATTGTCCTAGAATCATCAGTTTAGTGTACTGATATACGGGAGAGTTGACCGCCAATACTTGTCACAATCGACTCACCAAATTGCCAGTTTGAGATTAGCATATATCGAGTGATCTCGTTTTTCAAGCATCCATAACTCTTATTTCTTGTCTGATTTCTGTCAAAGTTCAAACTGTCACCATCCTGGGGGGTTTTTTTCTTTATTTTTATTTTCTTTCTTATTTTTCTGCTTTCACACAAATCAAAATTACCAAGGTTGGAATGGCAATTTATTTTGCAATAATTTTGCACCTAACTGAAAAGTTAGGCATTATGTTTTTTTCTTGGTTGGAATTTCTTCAGGGGTCAAACTACCCCCCCCCCCCCCCCCCCACCATCCAACTTCAAACATGCTGGTGAAGCTCCCTCGTCGCTCCCTCTTCTCTACACATTTAATACTATACTAATTCCAGGTAAAAAATTTCCATCTATAAATCCAGATAAAATATTTCTATTTCATTTTGTCTACTCTGCTACACCTCCGAATGTAAAATTTATGGTTGAGGCTATGTTGGCGTGATTTGGGCACCCTCATTATTATTCATGAGCTCGGATTCCGCGCGCGCGCTCTCTTCCATAGAGATTGTACATGATGCATCGAGGTGCGTGAGAATACCTACCAGGACTTCGAATATTGGTTAGACAGTTAGTTTGGCGCGATTCCAGGATTATTGGCGTAATTTTGGCATTTCTTTGTTTTTACAATTGAAATCACTTAAAAGAATGGAAATAAAGGTGTCATATTGTGAGATTCAATGTACAAAATGATATCCAACCCTTAAAATATCAATAAATGTAAACAGATAGAACTTTTCCGACTTTTCATTTTCTTCTTGTTTCATATTTGACAAAGTACAGTAAGACTGGCGCGATTCCAGCATTATTGGCGTAATTTTGGCATTTCTTTGTTTTTACAATTGAAATCACTTAAAAGAATGGAAATAAAGGTGTCATATTGTGAGATTCAATGTACAAAATGATATCCAACCCATAAGATATCGATAAATGTTTTTTAAAAAAAAAATTCCGACTTTTCATTTTCTTCTTGTTTCATATTTGACAAAGTACAGTGAGACTGGCGCGATTCCAGCATTATTGGCGTAATTTTGGCATTTCTTTGTTTTTACAATTGAAATCACCTAAAAGAATGGAAATAAAGGTGTCATATTGTGAGATTCAATGTACAAAATGATATCCAACCCATAAGATATCGATAAATGTTTAAAAAAAAATAAAATCCGACTTTTCATTTTCTTCTTGTTTCATATTTGACAAAGTACAGTGAGACTGGCGCGATTCCAGCATTATTGGCGTAATTTTGGCATTTCTTTGTTTTTACAATTGGAATCACCTAAAAGAATGGAAATAAAGGTGTCATATTGTGAGATTTAATGTACAAAATGATATCCAACCCATAAGATATCAATAAATGTAAACGAATAGAACTTTTCCGACTTTTCATTTTGTTATTGTTTCATATTTGACAAAGTACAGTAAGACTGGCGCGATTCCAGCATTATTGGCGTAATTTTGGCATTTCTTTGTTTTTACAATTGAAATCACCTAAAAGAATGGAAATAAAGGTGTCATATTGTGAGATTCAATGTACAAAATGATATCCAACCCATAAGATATCGATAAATGTTTAAAAAAAAATAAAATCCGACCTTTCATTTTCTTCTTGTTTCATATTTGACAAAGTACATTAAGACTGGCGGGATTCCAGCATTATTGGCGTAATTTTGGCATTTCTTTGTTTTTACAATTGGAATCACCTAAAAGAATGGAAATAAAGGTGTCATATTGTGAGATTTAATGTACAAAATGATATCCAACCCATAAGATATCAATAAATGTAAACGAATAGAACTTTTCCGACTTTTCATTTTGTTATTGTTTCATATTTGACAAAGTACAGTAAGACTGGCGCGATTCCAGCATTATTGGCGTAATTTTGGCATTTCTTTGTTTTTACAATTGAAATCACCTAAAAGAATGGAAATAAAGGTGTCATATTGTGAGATTCAATGTACAAAATGATATCCAACCCATAAGATATCGATAAATGTTTTAAAAAAATAAAATCCGACCTTTCATTTTCTTCTTGTTTCATATTTGACAAAGTACATTAAGACTGGCGGGATTCCAGCATTATTGGCGTAATTTTGGCATTTCTTTGTTTTTACAATTGAAATCACCTAAAAGAATGGAAATAAAGGTGTCATATTGTGAGATTCAATGTACAAAATGATATCCAACCCATAAGATATCGATAAATGTTTAAAAAAAAAAAATCCGACTTTTCATTTTCTTCTTGTTTCATATTTGACAAAGTACAGTGAGACTGGCGCGATTCCAGCATTATTGGCGTAATTTTGGCATTTGAGATCGAGATCAGAGCGAGCGCGATTAAATTAGCGCGGCGCGCCCGTACTTATGAATATTCATAATTGCTCGTTCAATAGCTGCCCAAATGACGCCAACATAGCTTCAACCAAAATTTATCTATCCTAGCCCGATGATCTATCCAGACAGGTATTAAACTGTACTATAAATTTGATATTTTAGACACTTTACACAGCAAAAATGAGCCATCAGCTATATAGAAACACAGCTCTGGGAAACAGCTTGCAAGAGAGTCTGGATGAATTAATTCAGGTGAGCAATTTATTGACAAAGAAAGCTTTCGAAATGTTAAGAAAATGCTTGACATAGCCATAGGCTATGACAGGGCCTACAAGGCTACATCATCATTAGACAGCTGAAAACCGTCTGTTTCGGAGGAGTCTTTAACATTTTCTTATTTTTACCTTCTCCTCCTACACAGACGGCTACCCAACCTTCGCGGTAGATAAGGGGATCTTACAATACATGGCCTATGAGCGTATCCCCCCAAAAGGGGGATCTGATTCTCCATCCTATAAGCCATCCCCTTTCTCTAAAATTTCACATAGATGGTGCTAGGGTTCTCATATTTCAATACATCACAAAAAACCCCGATAAAAATACAGATAATTAACAAAATTTGGGACTTACTCTGGTTTGAACCCAAGCTTCGCACTGACTGACTGTGTATTCGCTGCGTTTTACTACACAATCTCTATACACGGCCTACTTCCGGGTCATGTGATTATAACCAAGAAGGCTGTCAGCGACTGGCTACTGACGTGCAACTTCCATGCTTCAAATGATCAGATTCGTGTACCAGACGAGGAATTTGGGGTAAGAAATTTATTCAAGCATATTATATTACCGTTGTTCTCATTCTGATTTGTTTATTTTAATAAAATAATGTATTTATTGGAAAATGAAAATTCGTCCTTAGTCCCTGGTACAGAGTGAGAGACGAACTTCAGTCTATGTAAGGAGGTGTAGTGAAGCAAGACGTAGTCCAGTGGAACACCCGACGAACAGAGACTGAAGCTTTCGGTCTACATCATCATGTCTTCATGATCGATGATACACAGTCAGTACCGGTACAGTATTCCCCACCACATAGCTATGTGACAAAAAAAATTGAACTGCATACATCTTGATACAAATAGTATCATAGGAAAGCTCTTGGCATTATCGTGAAATAGTCCCCGCTTCAAAAAAAAAAAAAATGTGTGACCAATATGGAGGGAATTTCATGTCACACCACTATAAACACACGCATAACTTCTCTATTTCTGAGACTTTTGAAGTGATCTAGGTATCAATGGAAAGCTGAAATTGAGCCTGGAGCAGCTACTAATTAGCACACCACGAATAGTGGTCATATTGACCACTACGAATACAATATGCAAAAATAGTTGGTATTTTCTGTCGCGTGTAGTAAAGGTATGGGGGGAAAAATAAGATAAATATTTTAAATACTTGCTTTCAAATTCAGGCCTTAAAAATCTCACTCCTACCTCAAATGGCCGTTAGGAAGAATTTTTGATATTTTCAGCAAAATCCAAAGTCAAAATCTTGTCCAAAACCGGAGAAATCCCCGCCGATTTGTTTCGCGATCGCATGTTGTTTACATACTGCCGATGTCTTAGACTAAAATCGGCCAATAAAATTTTTGTCCACGAAGAAACTCGGGATCGCAAGCGCACATCGATCTTTACGATCGCGCACACAGAAAATCGGGACTTTTCCGCGTATGCCACAGGGACCGAATTTTTGAGGACAAAACTCTTTTGGGGAGATGTCAGCGCCCGCGGCGACCAGGAAATGTACACATTGACTCTGATAGCTCGTTTCGCGAGAATCAACAGTAAATTACGGATTTGATTTTTGGAAATATCTTTTCCAACATCGGTGAGTTGAATTAATTGTATTTCTTAGATATTTTGTTGTCGGTTTTTGTAAATTAAATGCCGATTTTGAGTGAATGTTTGTGACTTTTGTGCAGTGGTGTTTTAAAAAGTTGAGGTGTATGACTGCCTACATTATACACACGAAGTATAGGAATGTAGCTATGAGTGCTAATAAGTTACTTTCTTAACAGTAAGTATATTGATTTATGCTAATTAACTTATGTTATGCGAAATATGGAAAATATTTGTTACAATTGTATTTGTAGAAAACGAAGAATATTATGTATAAAAAAACACATTAAAATAGAGTTTGATTCAGGGTGCCTTTTAATTTATGATTTAACAAACACAAAATAAAAGCTGAAAATAATTTTTAAAAAATTTTTAATTTTATATTAGGCCTAGAATAATTAATAAAAATATTCATCAATTTGATTTTTAAATCAATTGAATTCAGATTGAAGAGAAAGTTGAAATTTATTTTTCCCCCAAGAATTACATAATCATATTTGAAAAGAAAGTATAATGACAGTTAAATTCATAGAAATGCGGATATGTTTGATTCATAAATCATAATTCACGACAAAAACATTTGACCAGTGTCAGATGCGCCATCTCTGCCGCGCCCACCACGTCCAGCGGTCTGTCAGAAGCCAGACCACTGGCGGGGTATCATCGACCGAGCGCCAGCTCTTGGCCCGGCGCACCCGGCGGCCTAACTCCAGGTACAACTATCCAAAGTCGACCACGCCCATTTTATGGCTAATTGCATCGCTTAATTTCGGCAGGTAAGATAGAAATTTGTACTTACACTTCAAGAAAATTACTGTAACTATGTAGCAGGCTCCTTCATTTTACGATTTAACGATTGTTTCGATGAAAAAAATGGAATTTCCTCGCAGAGCCGATCTTTTCCCCGTACTGTACCGTCGATTCAAATGACTCGATCGCACTGTATATACGGTACATTACACACAGTGCGATCGAGTCATTTGAATCGACGGTACAGTACGGGGAAAAGATCAGCTCGGCGAGGAAATTCCATTTTTTTCATCGAAACAATCGTTAAATCGTAAAATCAAAGAGCCTGCTACATAGTTACAGTAATTCTCTTAAAGTGTAAGTACAAATTTCTATCTTACCTGCCGAAATTATGCGATGCAATTAGCCATAAAATGGGCTAGGTCGACTTTGGATAGTTGTACCTGGAGCTCCTTTGAGTTTACCGGCGGCCTGGCTCACAGAACTCCTAAAGACGAGTTCTGTGGCCTGGCTTCTGACAGACCCGCTGTGCAAGAGTTTCCTGCGTGACCTATTTGAAAGCTGGGGCATGTCTAGAATCTAGTCAAAATGAATCATTTCATACTTTGATAATTAACAAAAGTTTTGTTCACTGTTTTAATAAATATTTTACTCATTTTACTGATGAAATTCGATGATGAAAACGGCCAAAACTTTTCTAAAATTTCAAGCGATGATATCAATTTCTGGATGGTGGATGTCCACATTGAAACTTACATGTATCGAAAGTGCAGAATCTGGGCTACTCAAATACGGCCTCGAGAAAGTTGCGCCGATTTGCGCTCGCTCGAGAGAGCCGATTTTCAATTAGGATGTATGCAGAGGCGATGTCACTTGCGAACAGAATGTGAATAAGCCTTCTCGCCGTACTCGGCGCTCGCGGTACCGTTGCATTTGCACATACCTACACCACAGGCACAACTCAGACCACACAGACTCTAAGGTATAGCCTAGGCTAGACAGAAATAACCGTCTGTTAATGTTATGGGGAAATCTTTAATATTTCTGACATTTCTCAACCTTCCCCATAGACAGACGGTACGACCGTGTAGCCTATCACCAACAACATGAACAAGGTGGACGATCAGCCGACCTGAGCCTTGGGTCGCGTTGCCGTTACGTATATCTGTAATATATACTGCACGAGTACGCCACTGAATACATGCTACACACACAAACACACAGAGGACCACTTCCGGTTCCGGATATGACCGTCCACACACTACGCGATATGTGATCATTCAGTCTCTATGTACGGAGGTCTAGTAGTGGAGCCAGACGAAGTCTGAGCGGAACAACCGACGATACAGAGAGACTGAAGCTTTTGGTCTAAGCCTAGGCCTACCACAGTCTAATGCCCATTTACACTTGCCCGCATTTTGGTACCGCACAGGGCCGGCCGCATTAATATGATTATTGCGTACCGGCAGTGCGTGCCATGGGGTCAAGTCTGAGTAGCTGGACTACGAGCTCCTTGGCTTCTGCCTGGCATGCCTGGCCCTGGGCAGTGTTTCATCAAACGGCAATTACAAAAATGAAAAAATACAAGTTGAACTTGAACTTTGAAGTTCGCCGACATCCCATCCATACGCGTGTATTAATTAAAAATAAAATTAACATGCGTTTCAATGGGATGTCGGCAAACTTGTAAATGTATGGCTTGAGTGCCCAAGTCTGCATGGTCTGCACAGTGCCCATGCCTGCGCACTTGCAAAAGTTGCATAACTGCTAGACCGAAAATTCTGTCACTCGTTCGTTAGCTCTTCACTTTTAGAGACAGAAACGCTCCATTCACTCGCCTGTGCGCTCTTCACTTAGAGACAGAAACGCTCCATTCACTCGCCTATGCGCTCTTCACTTAGAGACAGAAACGCTCCATTCACTCACACCACGAATAGTGGTCATATTGACCACTACGAATACAACATGCAAAAATAGTTGCTATTTTCTGTCGCGTGTAGTAAAGGTATGGGGGGAAAAATAAGATAAATATTTTAAATACTTGCTTTCAAATTCAGCCCTTAAAAATCTCACTCCTACCTCAAATGGCCGTGAGGAAGAACTTTTGATATTTTCAGCAAAATCCAAAGTCAAAATTTATTGTATTTCTTGGATATTTTGTGGTCGGTTTTTGTAAATTAAATGCCGATTTTGAGTGAATGTTTGTGACTTCTGTGCAGTGGTGTTTTAAAAAGTTGAGGTGTATGACTGCCTACATTATACACACGAAGTATAGGAATGTAGCTATGAGTGCATACACTCGCCTGTGCAAACCGAATGCACATTGACTTACACACTATACAGTTTGAATGCAGCGTAAGATTTTCAAACCGAGAACAACTTGGACCCTGAATTACCTGAAAAAGGAGCATAAAAAGGAATAAAACAATGAAATTGGTATGGCATTGGTAAGTTGAACATGTTCGTTTAAGTATAGAGCCTAGGCCTAATCTATTTAATTTACACAAATATTTTTAAAACTCCTAATATCCTCATTTTAACAACGACATGCCTACTGTCTCTCGGCAGACAAGTGAGTTTGCACAGGCGAGTGAATGGAGCGTTTCTGTCTCTAAGTGAAGGGCCGACCCTATCCAAATAAGAGGCTAACGAACGAGAGACAGAAAATTTCGGTCTACATATTAAAACGGCGCGATCCTTAACTTAATAAAACAAAACACGCAACGAACACAAACTTTTCATCTTTATCATAGTGATAGGTTTTCATGCAAAAAAACGAGTCAAAAATTGAAAAAAGGTCTTATTTCAGACATTTTAATATTCACAAGCCTCAAAATGTTTCACATGAAAACTCCTGAACAGCATGTAAAATGAATGAGTGCTCAGACGTGGGCACCATTGGCATTGTTTTTTCAATATTGAAATGATACGGCCACCGTTTCTTGTGAAAATGGCGTTCTTGCTCTAATTTTGATTCGATTTTTTACTTTAGCAAACTAAGTTTAGAATATCAGGAATAATATAAAATTAAGCTTTAGGGGAATAAAGAAAATTTTGTTCATTTCCGGTCAAAACCTTAGGTGCGCAGACATAGGGCTCCCCATCATACTTACGACGGTTTGATGGAACGATGCCCTGCATGCTGGCCTACGGAGCTGCATGATGGGGAGCCCTATGTCTGCGCACCTAAAGTTTTGACCTGAAATTCACACAAATTTCTGTAATATTCCTCTAAAGCTTAATTTTATATTATTCCTGATATTCTAAAGATTAAGTTTGCAAAAATTCTCATCAAAATTAGAGCAAGAACAATGCCATTTACGGCAAGAAACGGCGACCGTGTCATTTCAAAATTGAAAAAAGAATGGTGCCCATGTCTGCGCACTCATTCATTTTACACGCAGTTCGGGAGTTTTGACATGAACAACAACATTTTGAGGCTTGTGAATAAAATGCGTGAAATAAGACCTTTTTTCAATATTTTGACTTGTTTTTTTGCATGAATATCCATCGCTTTGATGAAGATGAAAAGTTTGTGTTCGTTGCGTAAGAATGAATAAGAAAGAAAAAACAAACAAAAATCGGCATGTGTGATCAGATTTTGTAAAGCTTGCATGTGTAACTTGTATATATGGGACTACACAGATGTTACCTTGTATGCGTGGGCCATACAAGTTACACATGCAAGGTAAAAAAACCCTGATCACACCTGCCGATTTTTTTCTTTCTTTTTATTCCTTTTTATTCATTCAATTTTTACAATCTTAGTTGATCCTGGAAGGTAACCCCTTCAGCAAACGCCGAGGGTGGTTTTCATGGCTCACAATATGTGGGAAATGGTGATATTTAGATCCAGATTATTTTCTTGATATCCCCCTCCACACACAGTATATCCATCCCATGTACAGCTCCGTAGACAAATAACAGATTGATTAAGCGAAGGAGCTTGTACAGCTAGATTCACGAACAATTTACGCCATATTTACGCCAAAGTTAATCATTGTTCACGGATCAATTCATCATTCATTTTTCACGATTGTTCGTGTATAGGCCCTATCACTATTCTGGTGTACAAATTGGCAATTTTTCTGTTAGATTTTGAAATTTTCATTCACACTGGTTCGTTTAATAAACATTTTTTCTTATTTTTTATTTTTTCAAACTATGTAGGAGTGAAATAAGATTAACTGCTGCCAATTTAAGGAGGGAAAGCTGATTAAGATTTCTTACGTAGATATCAGTCGAAAAGACCATCTGTTCCTATTACATGTTCGACATGCGTAGACTATGCGAAAATTGTATGCGCAACGAGTGCGCAGATTTGAGCAAATTATTCTTGAACTAGTCATGAGCTAGTCCGGAACATGCGTACCACTTTGCCGATGGCACGCACAGGCACGCACTGACACGGCTAGGCTGCGACTAGGTTGCGTAAAGTTCACAGGGTGTTCACGAATGTTGCCAAAAATTAAACATATTTGATTTTTTGTCACGCATAAACACTAGCCCGCATCCTCCAGCATCCTCCCGAATGCTGCCACAAATGATTCCTGCACTGACACGAACGATGCGCAAACTATGCGAAAACAAAATTCAGGAAAGTGTCAGTGAGGCAATAGAGTTACACACTGCATGCTCTCTGGGGCCTGGGGCTCCGGCGGGGCTCCGGCGGGGCTCCGGCGCGGATCCGCCCCTGTTGTTAATACTGTAAAACCAGAAACTTCCGTTTGTAAAATTTTCGCGAATTATTAATGACGGCCAATTTTGGGCATTCTCGTGAAATAAGCCACCCCGCATTCACTTTGTAAATGCAGTTTATTGCGTTTATTAAATGCCTATGGGGGTTCACATCCTCCATTTACTTTACACAGCAGTATGTGTGTATACACTCCACCGGTGGCTTATTTCAGGAGAAGGCTCAATTTTGCAGCATGAAACTTTCACGAATTGCAATAATTTTATGTTTCAATTGTGATTTGATTATTTTGTGGCCTGAAACTTTCACAAATCTCGACATGCTTGACCACCCGCGAAATTAGCGAAACTTTCTTGCAGGCGAAAATTTCTGGTTTTACAGTATTGTAATGATCATTATTATGATGTACATGTAGCTGCTGATCTCGCCTCGGTGCTCCGGGTCTGGGACTTGAGGGCAAAAATAAGTAAAATAGATTGAACATTTAACATGTTTAAAGTCAAAGAGAAAATTGAGGAATTTGCATGATAAGGGAGTTAGAGTCAAAGTTCATATTCAGATTCAGATTTTTTGACTGTTTTCAATCATATTGATAATACTGTAGTGCATAACATAAAATAAATACAATAACAATGATAACAATGATGTTTCAGGTGTTAATGTAGCCCCATGCCCACGATAACTCAAAAAGCATTAGACGTTTGAACTTCAAACTTGGTGGCAGTATGTATCATCATAGGTAAACGATCTGATTAGATTTTGGGATACGTAGGTAAAATGTCAAAGGTCCCAGAGGTCAGTTTCTGAAATTCCAGGTGTTAGCCTCGTTCTTGCGATCACTCAAGAACCATCTGAGGTATGAATTTAAAACTTAGTGCTAGTATGTATCACCATAGGTAGATGATCTGATTAGATTTTGGGATACGAATGTCAAAGTTTAAAGGTCACAGAGGTCAAGTTCTGAAATTTCAGGTTTTGACCTCATTACCACGATATCTCAAGAACCATTTAATCCATTTAACTTCAAACTTGTTAGTAGTGTGTATCAGCAGGAAGACGATCTGATTAGATTTTGGCAAATTTTGATCAAAGGTCAAAGGTCATGGAGGTCATTTACCATTAAATTTTGGTTATCACTATATTTCAATAGTTTAAATAGCCATTTACTGAATTTGGGCAAAGAAATATATAGGAGATGCAGTCTCAGTCATCTTGTTTTATATCTGTGATTCATATATCTTCCCTACAGGCGAGGCTTATTACTCCACAACTTGCTTTGACTGTCCTACTCAAGTTTGATCGTGCCATCAATGATGCATTGGCAAACAGAC
This sequence comes from Heliocidaris erythrogramma, assembly GCA_025617745.1. Classification (NCBI taxonomy): domain Eukaryota; kingdom Metazoa; phylum Echinodermata; class Echinoidea; order Camarodonta; family Echinometridae; genus Heliocidaris; species Heliocidaris erythrogramma. The sequence goes on from CM046853.1 coordinate 20,984,500, forward strand.
TCAAAAACAAGATCAGTTTCAAGGTAAACAAAAACGATAAGTCAAGTTGAGACTATATTTTAGTACCAGGCAAGTCAAGCTATTTTGTCCCATTACCATTAACAACCACATCTCAGATTTCAGTATATCTGATACATGTAATTGTATCAAGTTAATGGCCCTACTGAAGCTTTGATCATACGAAATATGAAGTGACATGGACGATGTTCAGAACCCCACAATACTTGGTAACATATGGTGCACCAAATTCCCAAATACCTTGCCGTAATGAGGAGTACTATGTTACAGTGGTGAGGAAATCAATATGATCCTTTTGGATTTAGACAGTGTGTTTGGTTATGAATTTACTAGAAGTCACACAGAATTGTGCTGTGATGGAATACCTCTCTCTCAAAACTACAAGGCTTATAGGGATCTTTGACGATGCTCTGTGCATATGATATAGGTCTGATTTGTTTTGGATTTTGTGCTCCTCTGACTGAGCAAAGTAGCCGGTCTCTAAAACTGATGACATTTACATGTAAGACCTGTCAAATGGATTGCTTACAGAGAAGGTTAAAGTTCTGGGAAAAGTAAGAAATAATTAGTGAGCTTTCTCATTATCTTTGTCAGTTTGGAAGGTTATAGAAGAAATGCCCCTGAAAATGATTACTCTTCAAATGCCCTCATATGACAAGAAAGTAAGAAACGGTTAAATTGTTTGGGCCAAACTTCAATGCCACATGTGTGAGTAGTGTGTGTAGTCCCATATACACATTTCTGTTTGCAGTTCAAGTGACATTGAAAGATTGGGTCGATTTCTTCTCATTTTAATGATTCCAAAACCTTACAGCAAACACAAATTCTTATATGCTATGTAATCAACTGGTCTTTCCCAATTGCTTCCAGTTTCTTTCACAATGTAATCGCATGACCTGGGGAGCATTTCATCGAGCGTTTTGTCAGTGATTTTTACTGACAAATTTGCTCTCAGCCAATCAGATGCAAGGATTTCAGTAGCTTATAACAGTTGTCGGTAAAAATCACTGACAAAACGCTTGATGAAACGCTCCCCAGGACTCAACTTAAGGGGTTGCACCATACTTTGGATGTCCACCTATGTAAATGGTTAGTTTTTAACATGTGCCTGTGGTCACTCTTTTTTGTGGAGAAAGATATTGGAAATAGATTACCGGTAGTAATCTTGCTGTGGATGATGAGCATATCATAAATATATATATATATATATATTATAAACTAAATATGCATATTGTTGCAATTTGTTTATAGAAGTTACCAGTTTTCATACCTTAGTTGGTAAAACATACAAGTAGACTTATTATGAATTGTCCTCCTTTTCTATCTATTTCTTGCAGGGTCATCTGAATACATACCGATTCTGTGACAATGTCTGGACATTTGTTCTAAATGACGTGGACTTCCGTAATGGCGACTTTGTAACAGTTGACAAAGTCAAGATTGTGGCTGTCGATGGCAAGATATCAGCAGCAGCAGGGCAGGACTGACACCCAGTGCAGTGAAAATGAGAACATAATTCAAGAGACATTATATATATGCAAGTGAAGTGAGAATCTTCTTTGTACACTGATGGCTGGTTAGAACAAAACAAGCCGTGACTGTTTGTGATGCCAAAGTGTACTCGTCTTTGCAAATTGATGGCTGGCAGTTCCATGTAACATATTAGGAGCTTACATTTGGACATCCTCCTGTTCAAGATGTGAAAGTGAATCCTGAAGAGACGAAAGTCACATAATGAATCTTACCTGCAATGCAGCTGTATTATCTAGTATTGTACATATTGGTTACTGCTCCTTCCTCTCTCTTTTTTCTTTATTATTTAAAGCAAAGTTAGAGAAGTAGAGAAGCAACATGTGATTATTAGACTAGTAGACTACATGTATTAGATACATTTAAATGTCTCTTATTTATTACATCCTTATGATGAACTTCCCTCATATGAAATATTAGTGTCCTAAACACATCTGTCATAGTCTACAGGAATGAACTTAAATTAAAACCCATGGGCAGTTGTAAAAAAATTGTCAGATTTCATTGATTTCTAACAAATAAAGTTTCTGTGGAGTTTTCCCTCCTAATTATAAATACCGGTAGTAAACAAATGAGAGGTGAAAAATAAGTTACATGCCTGACGGTGACCAGCATAAAACTTCCCTCATGCAATGGACAAATCTTTGTGAAAAAAACAAATGGTAAGTTGTGTGTACAAGGATTTTTATGAGCGTCTGTGAGGTTGCTACATTGTGCAATACCAGGCAGGTTACTGGTAGCATCACTTTGACATTCTTTTCAGATATTTACTCTAAATTTCATCGGAAAGCATCAACAGAATGTCAATGTATCTGGAACATACATGTATATCTGTGAAAAAGTGGGACAATATGACATCCAACATACCAGTATTTGTTAAGTTTCATTCCAATGTCCTTTTCACTACCAGATCCAGATATATTTCATGTCTGATATACATTTAATGTAAACTAAAGGTATGTACATGTAATTATACTTAAGTGAATATTTTCTCCTTTTCTTGAATTGTGCATATTTAAATCTATTTTACAATGTTGAAGGAAACATAGTGGAAATTTAAAACAAATGAAACATTTGCTATTCTTAAATGCAAAAAGGCATTTTTTGTTTTTCTTGATTGGAATATTGTTGCAACTATCTAAAACTCATTTTTCTGAGAAATATTTAGTGTTTATTATTGTTTTATTGGTCCAAAACAGTGAGGACTCAATTCATGCCATAGCTTTAATAAGTAAGAATTCCACTTGCATAAATTTTAGTAGTCAATTGTTTTTGTTAAATGTCAATTTTACTACAGTTCCAAGCTTTATATCATAGGCATTGTGTAAATGATGACACTCTGATGTCATGGTTATCATTGTTATGCCAAATAAGTTACACTGTCTGTGTTTACACTCAAATGAGTGAAATGATAATATTGGAGCATTGTGAAAAATCCCCCCCCCCTTTTTTTTTTGCATTTGGTGTTGGAAAAGTGCCATTTTTTTTTTCACTGCAATTACTATATGTCTTTTGGGTTTTTTTAGCAGAGCTCTTTTGGAGCTTTCCAAAGCTGAAATTGCTCAGTGCTCCTGCGTAAATTTTTCGCTGTATTGGGAGTATACTTGCAGTAGGTATGTAATTTGTATGCTATTTAGTATTATTTATTTCATGTTCGAAAATGTAATTATGTATTAGTAATCGAGCTTCTTATTCGTTTCCTGTCTGAGACAAACCGACACATTTCAAATTGTGATCAATGTCATGAAATGTCTGTATATTTCTTTTCCAATTCTTCTATTATGAGATTCATCTTGATGAATATAAACTTACATGTCCCTCTATGGGAGCAAAATTGAGCAAAGTACCATACATATATAATGTATTTAAGCCAATGGTAAAACAAATATCCATCCTAATTTTTTATTCACAATTACCATATCTGATCATGTTGGTGTTGTCTCATAAGTATACATGTATTTGAGAACTAATAGAATTCTCTGAGTTTTTCTTTCTGCATGACTTTTACAAACTCAATTTGTTACATTAGATATCTCTTTAGCCAAACAGTATCATAATTTTACCCTATACATATATTTCGTATGTTATATGATTTCAGAACAATTTTTCTATCAATATCAATTTTTCATTTTCAAAAAACATGGAAAATCAATGTCGTATTTTCTTGAAGTTATTAATGTATTTTTAAACACAAATAAAAAGTCATATTTTGATGTTATTATCATCAATTGCTTTTCACAATATTTGAATTTAGAAATTGTGTAGCAGGGGTTCACATGGTGAATGTAACATTTTTTTTAGATTATAGAGTACCGAAGTGCTGATGTCATATTCGCTTGTCCAGGATACTGGTTCCAAACAACAGAGCCTGCGCATGAGGCTCACCGCAAAATCATTCAAGCAAAGGGCTGGAGCAGGGCAATTTCAGTGCTTGGGGCTGGTGTGATCACCACGCCATTGTTTAGCTCAAAATTGTTTGGAACAGTAACCTTGACAACTTGGCCCGTATGACATCACACTTTGGTACTCAATACTGTACCGCATATCTGATGTACGAACTCGCCCATCTTGTGCACATCATTCCTCGACTTCAAAGTGACTTCAACTATAGAGTGATAGCTTAGACACATGTCACGTTGACACCTTCAACTTGTATTAGTTATCCTCTGCAATATTTAGCACTGAGGTCAACTTATCTTTGACTTCTTGTATTTGGACTTGTAGATGTCTCTTACCTGTGCGATACGCACAAGCAGAAACTGGTGGAAGCAAAAGTTGATGTAATTAGCATCAGAACCAGCAAGAATATATAGGTGCAATGTGCAAGCTAAATCTGATATTAAAGGGAAAGTCCACCGACTGCACCCTGGTATTAAGTGGATTAGTAAAAGCTTGAAATAAAGAGAGTTATGAATTTTTGAAGTTTCAAACACAAATTGGCAACTCTGTGACATATCTTCCGAGCTCCTCTCCCTTTTATTAGTTCTGTAGTTATCAATGAAAGATCTCTATCACATCTTTTTTTTTTCCTGCAAAATAGCACAGATCTATGCAATAAGGTGAACTATCCATTTCAATAAAATTCATCTTGTATTGTCTTAAAGGTCATTTAATGTTCCTTTTTTCTGTATTTCCCCAAATCATGGTTAGGAATTCATCTCAAGACAACATTAGTTCCTCATTATTTTGTGTATTGTTCACAATAGTTGTTGTAAAGAAAAGTTAAATTTGTCAATAACATTCTTGGCACACATATTTTTGTTACGTTTGGTTCTGAAAACATGCCTATGAATTCAAATTCATGTACATGGTAGTAATGAAAATGAATAAATGCCACAATCGTAATACCCATCCAGTACTCATCTATTCATCATTTTTTTAATGCTGTTTATTGCATACATGTATTTATCTATAATCCTTAAAAGCTTATCGATAGGTTTCAAGCAAAACAGTTATGTGTGAGTGTGTAAAAGTGAAATAACTCCTCTTGTAATCTCTGTTCCTAGGTGCATTGATGAATGCACAGTGACAAGTTAGCATAATTGTCAATTGAATCATGAAAATTACCCATCATAATAAAATACAGTTAACTTTGCATAAATCAAATCTGTTGGGCTCAAACTAAATAGTTTGACTTATGCAAAATTTGACTTAGGAAATGTAAAAAAATGTGTGACTTTTATGCAAGGTTAACTGTATTGCTATTTGCGAATTATCACAAAAACTGAAGCACTGCACAAATCCCTTGGCCAAAAAGACATGTTATGTTGCCACTGATATTCTTCCATCTGAGAATAAGGGTTTGAAAGCTCAAACTTTTCTCCCATTTTTCCACAGAAAACTATCACTTTCTTAATTACATATCCAGGTTTTTGAAAAATAAAGAGAAATAAAAAAACATCCCCCATCCCAAACACAAAAACACAATCATTTACTATGCATATGCTAGCCAAATCAACAAAGTAAAATCTGAAATCACAATTTAGACACCATGAATTTATTTTCTTAATTGTTTTAATAATAAATTTAACTGAGATAAAGCAATCAATGCTGCAAGTCTCTCTCCCTCTCTCTCTTGTTCATAGCATCCTTGCATTCAACTCCTGATATTTATTTTGGGATGAATACCTGATGAGAGATTCAAGAAATTATAAAGGGGTGCAACATTGTAATTTTCAATAATACATGTATATACTGTATTCACTTTCGTCTGAATTTCCCACGATATAATGCCTTGTGGGATGACATGAAGATATTAATACTGTAATAACTTATGTTAATGAAAAAAAGTCTTTCCATATTGTTTGTTTGAACTAGTCTCATTTATTTTCTTCCTTCCAAGTACTATCAATGCATAGTCAGCTACATGTTTCCATTCACACATTTTCTCATTTTTGCTCAAGTTATTCTCTTCACAGTCGCTAAGACCACGCTGCTTCAAAAGTTTGCACCTTTTGCTAGAAAATTAGTTTTCTGACAGAGTAGCAACCCTCCAGGGAAATAGTGAATGTTATTCTTTCTATGCCCGTTCCCCCCCCCCCCCCCCCACGCGTCATCTCCACAAATGGCATTCTATAACACATTCTACTTAGTGTACAACAGACAATCTTATAATATAATACACTAAGGATTTCGGGCTCTTTTTTTGGTTCAAATAGGCTCCTCCCCTGGCCCTTTCGGTCCCCGCCTTTTGGTACCCACGGGTGGGGAAGGGTTCTTAGGGTGGTGGGAGGCACTTCTTGAGGGCTGACGTCCCGTCCATATTTCATAAATTCATTTTTAAACATTGAATTTCCGCAGGGAGTAGGCCTAATAATTCCACCAACCCATGAAGCGGGTTTGTAGCTTCAGGCCCAGCCAACCCATATACCTTTCCCTGTGAAGGGGAGCTATGCCAAAGAACAGCATGGCCATATATCCGCATGGCTTCAGTGTACAGTACAGTATTATACACACGTGTTAGATCGTTCGCACGTACGTGTACAGGTCATCATACAGGTATAGAGTTACATCATTTGAAGCTTCATGGTCACACACACAGTTTAGTGTGTATGTTTCACGACGTTCGCTACCGGTAATTTGACACTTTATCAGAAAATCTGATAAGAAAAAAATTCCTTCGAAAATATTTCCATAATGATTATGAATACGTATACTGATATTAATCCCTTCTCCCCTCGCCCTGGGGGTGATGGGATGACAATGGAATGGGGGGAGCTGGAGGTGGGGGGGGGGGGTAGTAGGGGGAAGTCAATCCGTCGGTCCTCCCAAGACCCATATAAGGGGGCCATAATCCCCCTTAAAATAAAATGACGAATTCATTTTTTCTCATTATAGCATCCTTTACAGGGGACGAACCGCTAATTATGGATGTTACTCTGAGTATTAATAAACCACAGAAACATGGCAAGATCAAATTGCTCCCTCTAGGTCTATGCATGGATATTCTACTCGAACATTATTATATCCATATCATCAATTTTCATCAAGATTAAAATTAATTTTCTTCAGAACTCATGCAAGCTTTGGATAAATAAGACATATTCACATGATCAGGGGCGGATCCAGAATTTAGTATAAGGCGGGGAAAACAAGTGCAGGTTTGTCAACTTTTGGAAAAGGCAGACCGGGGGGGGGGGGGGGTGGCGAGAATTTTTTTTTCGTCAGACCTAGAAAATTCGCTCAGGAGGGGGTGGTTATGGGGGTCCCTCCATAATTCTCTGACAAGCAAAAAAAAGAAGGTTTCATTCTAAAAGGGGGCGGGGGCACAATCAACAAAAGGGCGGATCGTCTATGGTCAAAATGCATACTTTCCTGCCATTGAACGGGGGGGGGGGGGGGGGGGGGGGGGGGGGGGGGGTGGGGATTAATCACCGTACCGTATATTTGTCACAACAATAAAGTGAATGAAAAGAAAAGTCGGGTAAGGTGTTATTTTTTTACCAAGAAGTATTTACAACATATTAATATGTGTACTTACTTATCCAAATCTTACATGAGGTCTGAAGAAAATACATTTTCATTTTGATGAAGACTAAATGACGATTGTTTTACTTTATGAATGACTTAAAGTAGAACGTTAATGATTTTAAATATTGGCTTAATACTTATTATTGCATAGATGGTATAAATTAAACAAGGTTATCCAAATTCAACGCTTGGAAACATTTGAAGTAATGATTATTATCAATTATAAAACGGTAAAATACAGCCCCCGATATAGCAGCTGAAGAGCTCCTCGAACGCTGCTGAGATATGTGACGACACACCCTGGACCAGTTCTGTCTAAGCAGACGATGTCCCATAACATCTTACACATTTTTCAGAGCCTATTTTGTCATCTCCTCTTCACTTATTTCTCTTCCTTCACTAGGGTCAGTCTTAATGTTAGTCTGTTGCCTCACTCTTAACTTCGTGTATGGTATTATTTTGATGAAAAATGCAGCGTTAAAAAAATAAAGGAATCAGTCACTTGTAAACAAAATAAGACGCCATTGTATTTTCAGCTGCTTGCACCGGGCCATGTTCGGCGTTTCAAGAGGGAACGAATACCATCCTGCTATTATTCGGAGGGCTTTTCAATTTGAAAGTGGGGTTTATTTCATTGATCATTGACCCTTCTCCTATGTATTTACAATCAAACGGTTTTAGCTATCAGAATCAGTTTCACTTTCCCTTTATAATGGTGTGAAATAAGGTCATGTTTAAATACACCAAACTCTTTATAATTTCATAAATAATTGCATTGCAATTACGTTCATTCATTATAGGACGTCGTCTGCTTAAGCAGGATCGATCCCGTGTGTGACGACATCAAAACATCGCTATATTTCTGGCGAATCCTCGGATATTCCAGATGCTGAGAAGAGCTTTTATTTGTGTTGTTTTTATAATCACCAGATACGCAGTTGACATAAAACTTATACGATTGCCATCTGTAAGCTTCCCAGTTTCTAGTGATACATTAATTGCCATATTTGTGATTTTCTTTGAATATCTACTTTAATAATGATTTTATTTATGTTATGTCGGCCCTGTGGCCTGTGGATGACACACGATCTCATTTACACCAGGGCGGGATTCTCGCACATAGAGCATGGATATAATTAAAATAGTATATCCATAGTATAGCCACAGGCGTAGCCAGGATTTTTCAATTGGGGGCGGCAGAGGATCCAACTGCATAGCCAGGATTTCATTTTAGGGGGCAGTTGTGAGCATGCAAAGAGTGCGAAATTGGTTAGCACGCAAAGCGTGCTCCCCAGGGGGTGGGTGCAGGGAGGGGTAAGTTTTCTCCATCCCATGCGAAGCGTGAAAGCTCTGATGTTTTATAGCAAATTTTAGAGAAAGATAACGGCTCGTAGCACTTTTTTGGGGAGGAAAGTTATTTCAACGTCCGGACTGCTTTTTAGTTATTTGGACGTAATACTGCACTGTAACAGGGATGGGTGCAGGGAAGGGGGGAGTTTCCCTCTTCCCCCGCTTTTTCGCTCTCGCTTTTTTTTTTCTTCTTTTTTTTAGTGGCTGAATAGGAGGGGCCATGGCTCCCCTGTGCCCCCTGTCTACGCCAGTGAGTATATCCATGCATAGAGCTAGAGGGAGCGATTTGATCTTGCCATGTTTCTGTGGTTTAATACTCAAGTGAAATTAAGGCCATGAAAACATAACATGCATAATTAGCGGTACGTCCCTTTTAAAGGATACAAAAATGAGAAAAATTGAATTTATTGTCATTTTCTTTTCAGGGGATTACTGACCCCTTATATGGGTCTTGGGAGGACCGACAGATTGACTTTTCCCTACTACCCCCCCCCCCCCATCGGCATCCCATCACCCCCAGCGCAAGAGGAGACGGGAGTAGTATCCTATACGTATTCATATCATAGAAATATTTTCAAAGAAAATTTTGGTGGGGGGGGGTCTCCTTCTTTACACCGTGGCAACGGATATTCGTGATCTCCTACACCTCCCCTCCCCGAATGATGTCTACAGATCGGTTTAGTCTGTCATAAGGGAATGAATAATATATTTGAGGCGATATATATAATAACATGTTTCCAACGGTATGAGGCAGTGGCGTATTTATGGGGGGCAGAGGGGGCACGTGCCCGGGCGGCACTTGAAGGGGGGGGGGGCGGAAAAAACGCAAAAGAGAGAAAGAAAAGTGCGAGAAATACAATAAATATTATGGTCTTTTAGCGTTATTTGCGCCCCAGTCAAGGACAAAATGCGTAAGAAATTGTTTTTTACAGGGTTTGTAATGCTGAAACTTTCTAAAACTCGGTCGCTTCGCTCCATCGCATAATTACGTTCAAATTCCAATTGACAGGCAGGAGCTTGTTAAATTTTGCACCCCCAGATGGGATATAAGTGCATAAAAAGCACTTTCAAGGTAGGCCTATAGAACATTCGAAAGAAATCATAAATTTGGGTTATGCGCTTATTGCTGAAAAGGTACCCTTTTTATCCGTTTGCAAGTGGATGATGTAACGGTCTCAATGAGACATCCCCCCCCGCGACCACAGTGAAACCATAAAGTTACATACACACTAAACTGTGTGTATGTATAACTCTATGCGTGAAACATAGTACCGTAGCTGTACATGTGCTTGTGCGCTGTGCGAACGAATAACACGTGTGTTGCGTCGTATACATTGAAGCCATACATGCGGATATGGCCTTGGAGTCTATGCTTGGAGTATACACACGTTTCGCTGTTCTAATTACTCCCTGCGGAAATTCAATGTTTAAAAATGAATTTATGAAATATGGACGGCACGTCAGCCCTTAAGAAGTGCCTCCCACCACTCTAAGAACCATTCCCCGCCCGTGGGTACCAAAAGGCGGGGACCGAAAGGGCCAGGGGAGGCGCCTATTCAAACCAAAAAAAGGCCCCAAATCCTTAGCGTAATTCCTTGGCACATACACCCCACCCTTGAGAAATACACATCTCCTACACTTCTGCAAGAATCTTCCAGATGGAACGAAGCAAACTTCCCCAAGGAAGAAGAAGAATATATAACGTATCCCACAACTACAGTACATGATATTCAAAGAGTATGTAGGATAACTTACTCCTTTTTGATCTGTCTGACATTTGACCAAGGTTTTGCCTCCATGCTTCCTGCATTAAGAGTATTGTGGCCTTACATCTCTGAATACAACACGTAGCTCCCACACTGAGATGATAAATACTCGCCTAAAGATATGGTAGGATAGTTACTCCTTCATCTGTGATGTTAACTTTGATTTGTCAGATGACATTTTGACCAGTATTTTGCCTCTACATTTCCTACTCCAAGAGATACGCGACCCTTTTGCATACATGCATCTTCCTTTCTTTGGTTTGGGCGAAAATATTCCACATGTCACTATACAACCTACATTCAGTAATCATCAAAGTCGTCTTCATAGTCTACTTCATCCCTCATCTGAGTCATCTCTTTATAAAATTTCTTATACTCTGCTCCATTGTCATCTTCAACTCCTCCATCTTCATTATCATCCTCATTTTCTTCCTCCTCCTCCTCTTCTTCCTCTTCCTCTGTATCTATCTTTTCTTTGATGTATTGTGCCTGACACATCTGTAGGATTGAGGTTGCTCTCTCGTTGAGATCCAGTGGTTCTTGGTTGATTATCTGGTCATCCATATGTGGCTCGGAGTCCTGACAATACAACAATATTTTCAAATAATTTTAACAATAAAGAGTAAATTACATGGCTACATGCTTCCAAATATATGGACTTTGTGTGAGCTCCTGTTTTCCTAGTACGACATACAACAAAGGACACATACTTTATCAGATTCACTGGACTCCTGTTAGCAGATAAAACTAAAGTTAACTTTGCATAAGGCGAATCTGGGACCTCAAAAAACCATTTGACTTACGCAAAATTTGACTTAGGAAATGTAAATAGCATAGTTGCAAAGTTTGGTCAAACCAAAACTCCTTGGTCAAACAAAGTGATTCGACTTTGAGTTATGCAAGGTTAACTGTAATTACCATGTACAAAAGCATGAATCTGAACAATGATCAATCTCAAACTGTCTTGACAGTTAAATAATGTTTCAATACACTTCTACAGTACTATCTAGATATTTAAAGGGGAATAAAAGGCAACAAACATTAGCCTATAATCATGTAGGTAATTGTCAGCCTATTACAAATATCTTGAAATTACTCCTATTTGATTATTTAAGGAGAACAGTGTCTCCAAAAGTTGCAGTTTCCTTGCTTGACATTATTCCATGGGGGCTGCCATTTTCTTTACAAATAATGTCAGAGCAGTTCTATTTGTGAGATACCCACTGACCTATACACTAGCTACCATGACACTCATGATCAGCTGTGGAAGGCATGATACTGGATTTTCTCATAATAAACCATTTTGGAAGATACTTTTATCCTGTCATATAACCTATTTGTGTCAAGATATTTGGTTCAGCCGTTTCTTTTGTTAAGCAGAAGTTGGCATGCACTTGTAAGTTGAGTTGCTTGGTCTGACAAAGGTTTGTCAATTCTTCAAAGAAGTGACAAAGACCTACAACTGCTCTTAGATATCACCTGTGCGAGACAATGGGGGTACCAAGATGGCTGCCATTTTGCATGGGTAGCTTTAGTTGTACAATAGCTATTCATTATGCAACATCTTATCCATTGTGTACAGGTAAATGGACTTGTATCGCAATGACATCAGTTTTTTCAAAATGGCAGCCCCCATGGGATAATATCGAGCAAGAAATCTGCAAACTTTAGAGAGACTCTTCTCCTTACTGAGTAATCAAATCCAGAGTATTTTCAAGATATTTTGAACAGGCTGACAATTTTCCACATGATTATCAGCTAATGTTTGTTGAGTTTCATTCTCCTTTAATGCCATCTCCAGAAACAGAGGGGTCTGCTCGCTATTCATAAGGACCGCTATTCATAGAAAACCTCTATGCATTTAACACGTGTTATGAATAGTGGTCTTTGTGAATGGAGGTCCTTATGAATAGCAAGGTCATTTGTTTATGGTTTGCTCGCTATTTAGAAGGACTGCTATTCATATATTTTTTAATAGTCACACGTTAAGGATAACAGTCCTTATGAATAAGTGGTCCTTATGAATAGCAGTCCTTATGACTAGCAAGGTTACCCGAAACAGAGACATGGAGAGATGAGCAATTTAGCACTGGAAAGCTCTGATAAAAAAAAAATGATAAAAGACAATTGACTACTGCTTGGAAATATAAGTTTTACAGTGTAAATCCAAAAAGAATTCAAGTGAAAAAAAGTAAAGCAGTAAGCTGATACCATCTTATTTCAAGTTGACAATGTTGTGTTTAGACAACTTTTTTTTCTACGAAATAGTACTTATTGGGTACTTCCATAAAGCTGGGTTAAACAAAGTTAAGTCTGGAAGTGGACAAGTCTTCCTTCAATCTTTACAGTGTTTACAACTTTAAGGGCATTAAACATACACGGGTCAATAAGCCCATCCCCCTCCATGAAGTTAAGTATAAAATGCAGAGTAATGTGATATCTGATGTGGTCAAAATCTTGTAAAGTCAATTTAAGTCATACAGGTACATAATTGAAACGCTTAATTTATTACCTTTGAATGGATTACACCCTGATTAATTTCAAAATTTTGCAAATAATGCAAAAGCCTTTATTTAACTAAATCAAAGGGGCAGTAAATTTCCAACATGCAGATATGTGGCAAGTCAGTTTTCAATCAGTTCTTACCTGGTATGCATAGGAATATATGAAATGTACTGACTACCTGAATGCCAAGTTGGTTTCAAAAGTTTAAAAGGAAATCTGGAAAAAATATACTGTATAGCTACCCAAAGCCTGAGGCATGTCTACTAAATCAGAACCTGTACAAGCTGTATAGTGGAGCAAGTATGGTGGATAAGATAATTGTTTACCTTTGCAACTTCCTGATCATCTTCACTCACACTTCTTTCATGAGTTTTTCTCATTTGACGTCTCAAAACACGCTCCTCTTGCTGCATAAAAATACGAAACAAATATAATAATAAAGTGAAAACTAAAGTGGAGAATTCATAATTTATGTTTCTTACTCTAGAAATAGAATTCTATATCTTGTTCTTCTCCCTTTTTCCATCATATATATATATATATATATTACTCCTCTGTTAGTTTTTTTCCACTTATACATGTACAAGCTTATCTGAAGATATTAAGGCTTGTAGTCCACAATAGGTTTAACGGGTGAATAGGCTTGCCGCTTCAATAGGTTTTGCATATGTGTATTAGTGGGAATTGGTCCATTCTAGATCATTCATACATGAGGAAAAAAAATTATTAAAAACTTCACTTTCAAATCTGAAAACTCAAATTTGTAGCATAGTCAATAATAAAGAGTTGATTGAGGAGTCCCTGAATCAGATAATCTAGCAAATTTAAGAAAATTAAATCTTGCTTAGACTAGACAATTTTGTAGTCTGTTTTTGACTAGATCTACTGCAACAGTGAATGTTTGACAGTCTCACATAGGCATGGGCCTACATGTATGAGTGATTTTTTCTTGTCTTCCTTTTCTTTTTTTTTCTTCACTTGAACTTCTTGTTCTTCTTAACTTCAACTCTCATTCTCAAGTTCTTCTTCTTCTCCTCCGGCTCCACTTTCTTCTCTTTATTAAATACCGGTACTCATGGTACTTGCCACTCATAGGCATTTGCCTATGTGGGACTGTGTCCATATTTACTGTTCCAGCAGTCAAAAACAGACAACAAAATTGCTCAAAGCAAGATTTAATTTTCTTAAATTTGCTAGATTTTTGCTCTGCCCTTCACCTCTTACTCCGAGGGTGGTTTCCGTGGCTAACAGTATGTGAGAAATGGTGATATTTAGATCTATTTTTTGTTGATATCTGTCTCCACACACAGTATATGGATCCCATGTACAGCTCCGTAGGCCAGTACCAGATTGGTAAGCCAAGGAGCTCGTACAGCTAATACACAGCGCTGTTGCGAAGCTGTTGCGAAGTGACAGCGCTGTATGGTCGGGGGTCCTAAAGCTACGCGGGTCCTAAAGCTACGCACCATACAAATCACATACACGCGCAATGCAACGCGTTCAAATCAGGCTAAAACACACACGCGATACACACAGTCAATTTCAATATCAAGATTTGCATTCATTTATTGCATGTGCGTAGCTTTAGGACCCCTTCATTTTTAAGAACAAAATTTGACATCGGCATTGATATCGACCTGAAAACGTGCATTATTGACATTCACCCATCGTAATTTTCTCCACAAATCAACTTTAGAATATCCAGAATCAGGATATGGAATGAAATTGGTGACAAGCCAGTGATTTCTGTGACCTTTTAGCTGCTGAAAACAAAGTGCGTAGCTTTAGGTCCCCCCATCATACAACCTGCCCATTCTCTAGCGATGCGAACCGCGACTACAAAAGTGCGACTACATGCTTTTCGCTGAAATTACATATATATTTCATCTAAAACTTAACCTAAATAAAACTTCAACTATTGATTGATTGCATTCATTAAGTTAAATTTAGACTTTTAGTTAACCAACTTACAACTTACCAAAAACGACGCTTTATTTCGTCATCTGCCTACAGTCGAATGGCAGAATCTAATCGCGCTGCACTTTTTGAAAGGTCACACCAGTGCGTAATATACACAGCGCTGTCGCGAAAGCAGCCTACCGTGATGGACAGGTTTGGCAGTCAAACTCAAAAGTTGAAATTTTATACCCTGTGGACATTGCCGGCTTGCTTGGGATTGAACTTCAACAAATCCATCCAAGCAATCGATTTCATGTGAGTATAACATAAAATTGGAAGTTTAACATACATTTTAAATTAATTTTGTAAAATTGTCGCAATGAAAGTCTATCACTCTATCAGATATGCCGTGCTTTGCCTTTGCATGGCGTATGTACAGATGTATGGTCGGGCTATCTAACTTGGCTGTATTGCCATGCTTGCTGCTTGCCTTCACTCAGGCTGAGTGAAGGCACTCATAGCTACATTCCTATACTTCGTGTGTATAATGTAGGCAGTCATACACCTCAACTTTTTAAAACACTGCTGCACAAAAGACACCAACATTCACTCAAAATCGGCATTTAATTTACAAAAACCGACCCCAAAATATTCAAGAAATACAATAAATTCAAAATATATCTCACTGATGTTGGAAAATATATTTCCAAAAATGAAATCCGTAATTTAGTGTCGATTCTCGCGAAACGAGCTATCGGAGTCATTGTGTACATTTCCTTGTCTCCGCGGGCGCCGACATCTCCCCAAAAGAGTTCCGAGTTTTGTCCTTAAAAATTTGGTCCCTATATGGCGTACACGGAAAAGTCCCGATTTTATGTGTGCGCGATCGTAAAGATCGATGTGCGCTTGCGATCCCGAGTTTTTCGTGGACAAAAATTTTATTGGACGATTTTAGTCTAAGACATCGGCAGTATGTAAACAACACGCGATCGCGAAACAAATCGGCGGGGATTTCTATGGTTTTGGACAAGATTTTGACTTTGGATTTTGCTGAAAATATCAAAAGTTCTTCCTAACGGCCATTTGAGGTAGGAGTGAGATTTTTAAGGGCTGAATTTGAAAGCAAGGTATTTAAAATATTTATCTTATTTTCCCCCAGTACATGCGACAGAAAATACAGAAAATACCAACTATATTACAGTAATGTAGCCATGAGTGGGTGAAGGCTGAACTCACATCAGCAAGCAATGGTCATATTGACCATTAGGATCATATACATGTGTGTATACTGGGTATTGGGGATACAGATGTAATTTTGTTTGAAATGGAGGTTTTTGTGGGCAAACTGATACTTAAGTATCACTCTTTAGATTTTACGTTATAAGTTCGTTAAGATACAAAATGTAGAAAGTTATAAAAACTTACATTTACAGCCTTGTTTTTCGTACTTGTTACCCACACCTCCATACGGATGACGACTGCTCTCAATATGTTGCGCACTAGTGAGGCCGCTCTACATGGTTATGCACCATAGATACGTACGCAGAATGTTACGCACACAAGCTATTCTACGAAGACCTGGAAGGGCCAAACTGACGACGTAAAAAAATTAAAAATATTACGTACGTACGTAGTAATTATTACGTACGTACGTAATATTTTTTATTTTTTTACGTCGTCAGTTTGGCCCTTCCAGGTCTTCGTAGGAGATCGACGAACCGATCGCGCCGGTACCACTACGAGCGCTGAGGGCTCCCTTCATCATAATCGTGAAAAATACAAACTGGATGCTGACGGGACAGTCTCGATAGGAGTTATCGACAAAAAGTACCCAAAATTTCAGGAAACCCTCTTCAAAGGTCACAAAACAAACTGGTAAGTTTTAATCATCTATTATTCAACATAAGTATTTAGATTTAAGTAAACTGCAATATATGACTTATGAGTTTCACTTAAATATAGCCAAAAATGCACAGTGATGCAGTTTAGGTATGGGATGTGTGTTGGCTGCATTCCTACACAGTCGGCAATGGCGTGTACCTATGAGTGGCTGAACTGGACTTAATTACAATAGTTTGAGTGCACATAAATTATACCTACAGGCTACATGACCTACTATAATACTCATACGTTAATGAATGAAAATGGTTCTTAAGTTAAAATAAACTAGCGTCATGAGCGTGCGTACAGTACTGTGCTACCTATCTCAGCCGGACATAACGGACCTCCCCGCCGCCGCCGGCGGCGGAGCTGAGCTGATTTCCGTTGGAGCAACACAACTTTGATCATCCCGACCATCTGACCATGCCGACACGATAGTAAACACGTCGGACAAGTCAAGACAAATCCAAAGGCCAAAGCCAGGCAAAGCCATATGAAATGAGACATGTGGATTTTAAAATGTTTGCATACAGTACCTTCAAGCGGTTTAGTTGTGCCCTAAGCTTCGTCTCAATCTCCTGTAAAGCTTTATCTTCTTGCCGAAGAACTTTAAGTTTAGCTAACATCTTGACTCCTCGCGACCCCTCGATGTTGCGTCTATTAACGCTTTCAGAGCTAGCTCAATCAATATTCGGCCAGTTAATTCAGCTTTCTTTCGCAATCAGTCAAATTTGACATTAGTCCGGGAGGGGCAAGGGGGGGGGGGGGGGGGGGGTCAACCTAGCTGGAAAGGAAACCAATTTTCATGTGCATGAATGTAAAGATCGCATAGTCCGATATAACGAATTGACCGTCTAGCATGTTCTATGTGGTGGGTGTGGCCAGGGGGAGGTCACAAAGTGGTCAAAAAAATGAGCTAGATCAGCTGGAAAGGAAACCCTTGCTTAGAAACCTATATCAAAAGATTTAGTCCGGGAGCGGGGGGGGGGGGGGGGACCAAACAAAACTTATTGGCTTTGTCCAGACTTATATAAATACTGCCAGAAATCACCATGCCCCTAAAGAATGACACGCAGCTATGGAAATTAACAGGCATTATTTTTGTTCCTATTTCATTTCTTTAACTTATACATGGGATACTCGACGTCGGAAAACGCTGTGCCAGCAAAATATGATTGATTTAACGCACGTAAGGAGCTTACTCCTATAATCAGTATACCTTTTAACAATGAGAATTATGGATTGTTGTGATTGTTAATATATTCTGTTATATAATTTACATTAATTCTTGACTGAAATGGTAAAACTGCATTAGATCAAATTGACGTTATAATTTCATATGTTATTGCAAGCACCAGCAACTGTTTTATTACTGATATAACTTGTAAATTCATTCAAATTTTTTCAGACTTTTTTTTTAAGTGCTAGCGCAAACTTTAGTCAAATTTTGGCCGATTTAATGATTTCCCCATATACAGAAGATAATAAACCATTTCAATGAAACTCGGTCATCGTATTTAGAATCATATTCTGCTCATTTTGATACCAACCAAATGTATGTACCTCGCTGAAAAAGCTCCAGTCTCAACAATCATTTTAAATATGATAAATATTTAATTGGCCAGACCTATTAAAACGTATTAAAATCGTATCCTGATTATTGTTTGATATTTCAAACTGCTGTTAAGATCCAGAGATTACATTATCCTGATACATGTATTTTAACAATCGGATATCTAATGACTACTTTGCGAAATGTAATCGGCTAGCTGTGCATTACATACTCTAAACAGACGCTTTGTTATAATTATGTAATTCATGATAAATCAGATTTCACTGTTATCCACAAACATAAATGTGTGTACCATTGATGTCAGTAATGTCCAATCGTCAATGTTTACATCAAATAGCCTTCTATATAAGTTCAAGCTTCAAATCATAGTGTCTAAAGCTTTCCACCCCAGTACGTTGAGGTCATGACTTTTGGAATTAAAAAAAAAATCACCCTTTTATAGCCTGTATTATGCATAGCTTCGTTAAATACATGTAAAGTTATGCATTATATTCACAGAAATACCTTATCTCAGCATATTTCATTCAACATAATTATTATGATGTTAGACAGATAGTATTAGTCAGAAAGAATCGGAACGTTGCTAGGCCCAGTTAGAAACCTAGTGAAATAATCGAACACAATAAAGGTACAAAAAGGGTAACAAAGAATAGTAATTACACCTGATCTCTCTTTATTTGGGTGAATTAGATTTGCCACCGATACCATAACGCACTATATATACATGTAGGTAATATGTATTATATCTCACTCACGCTGAATTCGTCACGTTCAGAGCAATCTCCGTTTCAGAAAATACATTTGATTTGATTTGATGTTCATTTATATTTCCATGTACATCATAAATTTACAATCTTCATGTATGGTCACATGAAATCATACAGAGAAAAGGGGTCGTCATAAGCACAGCTCAAGTGGAACATAAGGTCTGTAAATAATACCAAAAACCTTCATAAAACTCCTGACAACTGCACGATTCTTATATTGCAAGGTACATGGATACATGCTAAATAATATACACCGGTATTCATAACTACGAATGTTGCGGATACATGTCAGGCATTGATATGTAGACTGTCTTGTAATAAGTAGAAAACAAGTTTAGTGATCTGTAAATATTTCATGTCATTTCGGAAGTAAATGTTGAACATTATCATATGTAAAGACAAACTAAGTCTGTATAGCACTAGAAAGATAATCTTTTAAGCGTTTTTATGCCTCCGCCCACCGAAGGTGGGTGCCGGAGGCATTATGTTTTCGGGTTGTCCGTCCGTCCGTCCCACTTCTCGTTACCGCGATATCTGAAGAATCATTTGAGGTAGGAACTCAAACTTGGTATTAGTATGTATCCCCATACGAAGATGAACTGATTAGATTTTGGGGTAAGTAGGTCAAAGATCAGACGTCACAGAGGTCAATTTACATGAAATTATATGAAATTACTGGTTTTTAGCACCGTTACCTTGATATAACTGTTTGAGGTATATAAGAACTTCAAACTTGGTACTAGTATGTATCCCTATACGAAGATGAACTGAATAGATTTTGGGGTAAGGAGGTCAAAGGTCAGAGGTCACAGAGGTCAATTTACATGAAATTACATGAAATTCTTGGTTTTTAGCACCGTTACAGCGATTTTTGAAGAACTGTTTGAGGTAAGAACTTCAAACCTGGTACCAGTATGTATCCCCATAGAAAGATGAACTGATTAGATTTTGGGGTAAGTAGGTCAAAGGTCAGAGGTCACAGAGGTCAATTTACATGAAATTACATGAAATTACTGGTTTTTAGCCTCGTTATTGCGATATCTCAAGAACAGTTTGAGGTAAGAACTTCAAACTTGGTACTAGTATGTATCCCCATACGAAGATGAACTGCTTAGATTTTGGGATAAGGAGGTCACAGAGGTCAATTTACATGAAATTACATGAAATTCTTGGTTTTTAGCACCGTTACCGCGATTTCTGAAGAACTGTTTGAGGTAACAGAACTTCAAACTTGGTACCAGTATGTATCCCCATAGAAAGAGGAACTGATTAGAATTTGGGGGTAAGTAGGTCAAAGGTCACAGGTTGCAGGTCTCAGCGGCCAATTTACATGATATTAATACAGTTTTTGGCTACATTTCCTAAATCTCAAGAACAACTGATTATATTGCTTTATAGTCAGAGGTCAATTAGTAATATAGGATTTTAGTGTTTTAAATCACAATTTCGCAATAACCATTTGATGAATGCGCATCAACTATAATTATACTTGTAGGTGATCAGGAATAATTATCTGAATACAAGCGGAGGCATATTGAAGACGCAGTCGTATCTTTTGCTTGTTTTTTTAATACACTTTGTTGGGCTTGATGTCAATAGGTAGTGCAGTGTATAGTGAATTCCAAATATCGGGTCCAGTGTGTCTTATAGATCTATATGAGCCAGCCTGAGGGCTGTTTTGGGATAATAATTGTTTAAATGCATATTAGTAGGAATTCGGGTAGGGTATTTATGTATGGACGATTAATTGCATAAAGGCTGCCAAGGCAACTGAAATTGATATAAACATATTTTCTGCTGTTCCAAACCATGTGGAATATCATTATGAATATCATCTCAAAGTTCAAGTCATTGCATCGTGATAAGGAATTAAAAAGTAACAGCCTAAAAGGAAACGGTTCAAGTGCTCAATGGGCTACTAAATATTCAAAAATCCCAAGTGTTAACAAAACCGAGATTTTTTTTAATACTTTGTAGGGCACTCTGCTGAGAAGCAACGAAAATGTCCATTATCAAAATGGTCTTTACATACATCAAAGTATATACAATATAAATTCACTGTCTGAATATTGTTTGAAACCCATATCAAACCTTAACTATAAAATACGAATCAATTTTCACGCCAAAATATAAAAAACACATCAAAAACGTGACGGTTTGCATGGAACGGTTGTTATGACAACAGTCAGTGTGGTGCATAATTGGGCGGTATTAAAATGTGCGGATATTATGATTCTTAATATACGATGACCAAGTTTCAATGAAATATGATATTCATACTTAAAGTTACATGTGAACATGTCAAAAAAGGTAAAATAGGAGTAGACCCTCTTGATTTCGCCATGAGCAACCACTCTTTTTTCTCGTTAACATTTTGAAGTACGTTTAAAGCAGATAAAAAGAATTCGATTGCGCTTAGTGTACCCTAAGCAAAAACTAAATAAAACAAAACAAAACAAAAACAGCTTTGTGTATCATGGTATAACTAATGTTTTACTAAAATATCATTAATGAAATAGTTTCTCTTTTAACACATATTGCTAATCTATCAATAAAAAAAGGGCGTTGCTTCTATATAATAAAATGAAGATTGCAAAGGTTATACCTTTTCAAGAAAGGCGACCAAAAAGTCAAAGGTAATTACCGCCCTTTATCACTCCTAAAAAGCTTCTAAAAAAATCTAGAAAAATCGTTTATTCTGGCCTCATTATATACGTTTTTAAATAATAATCGTGTCCTTTCCGGGTTTCAACTACATGTATTCAAGCACGCGCTTCTAATACATGTGTATTCATAAAATTGCCAGAGCTATAGACAGTGTCACACACTGCCGGTATTTTCTTGGACTTGTCCAAGGCCTTCGATACAATAAATCATGATATATTGTTGCATATTAGTTATCTCACTATGGAATCCAGAGAAAGGCCTTGGAGTGGTTCAGGAACTACCTCAGTTATAGAAAGCAATATGCATACATGCATGAATGGATTTGAATTGACCCTTCAGTCAATTACTTGTGTTATCACTCAAGGTTCTCTGTAAGGCCCGCTCCTGTTTATTTTATGTGCACTAACGATCTCCAAAACTCATCTGCAGTATTATCCTCTTTGCCGATGACTCCAATATTTTTTGCTCTCACCATAACCCTGATACACTTCTGAACATTATTTTGAAACACTGAAGTAATGTGCGCTTTTGACTGGATTAAAGCTAACAAATTGTCGCTCATCATAATGAAACAAAATGATTCTATATATCATCCTTACCAGGTCATATACAAAGAAACAATGAATTATTTTCCAGGTTGAGTCTATCCAATTTTTGGGTGTTTATATAAACAGTAAACTAACGTGGAAAGTTCAAATTGATTGTTTATGTAAACTGTTGTCATGTATCTCAGGTGTTATGAACAAGTTGTATTCTGTCTTAATCTTGCCTTATATCTTAATTATTGTACTTGCATGGGGAAATAGTTCCATAACCCTCATGGACAAAAAGGGGATTGTAAGAATTGTATAAATGTTTGAATTCGTGCTCATACAACTGAGCTTTTCTATAACTGTAATATTCTTGAGATATCCTGACTTGTACTTTCTTGGATCTTTTAATATTTATATATACGAACTCTCGAAAGTAAGTTACCGGATGATTCCTCCCTATTTTTAAACCCAACATTATGCTGTACACCCAACTAGACAGACAAACCATTTCCACCTCCCCGAGCTCCCAACGTTGTTGCAAACAAAAAAAATCACCTTTACTGCACCCAAATTCTGGAATAGCCTAAAAAACGAACTGGTTGATATATATATAGCTCCTCCAGCAATTCTTTTGGAAGCTAAGATGTTACCTTTTAAGTAAGTATGTCTGAATATTCACGTCATGATGGATCGTGCAGGTGGTCACATAGACTTTGTTCTTGTTATACTGTCCTGACAATTTTTCTTTCGCTTCTTTCTTCTTCTTCTTTCTTTTCTTTTCTTTAGTCTCTTTCGTCGTTTTCTTTTCTTTACTCTACATTATGAGCTTTGCTCTCCTTGGTCGTTTAGTGAATCTGATATTTCTATTCCGATTCGCTTTTTATTACATATTAATCCCAATTACTTATAATGTTATGTACTCTAAACGGGAGCCTAATCCAAGTTTACAAGCTTTATACTCTTTGTTTAGGCTTCTCACAGAGTCACAGTTCACATTATCTTCTTTTCCCCGGTCGTTCCTATATATCTCTCTAAACTTTCCACCTATTTACCACACATTGTACTTGATTTGAGTTCTTTACTCGTACGTTTTGAAATTGACGCTTTAGTATAATAACTGAATGGTTTTTGATGTGAAAGTGGAACAAATAAAACTTCAAACATCAAACTTCAAACTACACCAATATGTCATACATGTATATACAAATATTTCACTGTGTTAATATAAAACTGCTTTCTCCATTCGCAGAAAAAGGTCACAGAAACTGGCCTCTGAATGGTCTACTATCTAATGTAGAAAGGGCAATCAGTGAACCCGCCCAAATTTGACTAAAGCTTGCGCTAGCGCTTTTTGAAAAAAAGGAAATGTTAGAAATTTTTGGAATGAATCTTGTAATTTACAGCTTATATCAGTAATAAAACATTTGCTGGTGCATGCTTGCTATAATCATATAAAATAATTATAAGTCTATTATAAGTTATATATTTGCAACGACAATACAATAGTTTTTCCATTGCAGTCAAGAACTAATGTCAATTATATAACATACTATTATTAACAATCACAACAAACCATCTGGCGAGTAATTTCCCACAGGTTTCATAAGTAAAGATTTCCTTTCTAGCTGATCTAGCTCAATAATTGTGGGTAGATTACCACAGGGGCGTCTGGCAGACACACTCCACCACTTAAATCGTCTGGCAGTGGTCATTTGTGTAGTTTGAAGTTTGAAGTTTATTTGTTCCACATTCCACATTTACATCAAAACAATTTTCAGAAGTTATTTTACAAGCATAATTGTCAATTTCAAAAGAACTCAGATCAAGTATAATGTACAGTAAATAGGTAGAAAGTTTGAGAAATGTATAAACGACTGGACTGGCAAAAGAAGAAAAATGTAAAATGTGCGGAGCCTAAATAAAAAGGCTCCCGTATAGAGTAATTATGATTGGGATGCGATGAAAAGGGGAGACGGACTACACTCTTAGAAATATTGGGCAAAATTTTACCCAAATTTTACCCAACATGAGGGTCCTTATGAGTCCGACCAACTTTTGGGTAAACTTATTTTCATTCTTATTTTTGACCAATGTTGGGTAAATGCATGTAAAAGTTGAGCAAGATTTAACCAACCTATGCCCAATCTTCATTTACCCAGTGGCATTTACCCAACATTTCTAAGAGTGTAGAAGTATCAGAATGTGGAGTAAAGAACGAAAAGGACGAAAGAGAAGAAGAAGAAATAAAGACAAAAGAAAAGAAAATGAAGAAAAGAAAAAGAGAAAATAAAGAAAAGCAAAAGAAGAAGAAGAAGAAGAAGGAGAAATTTTTTTGTAAAGTCATGACAGTGTTACACAAGCAAATTCTACGTGACGACCACCTGTACGATCCAACATGATATGAAAATTCATACATGCATGTACTTACGTAAGAGGTAAGAGGTGTAAGAGGAGTATGTTTGGACTGTGGCAATTTTTTTGATATAGGATTCTTAGGGTTCCTTTCCAGCTGATCTAGCTCAATATTGGGCGTTGGGCTACTTTAGGGGCATCTGGCAAGCCCTCCCCACCACTTAAAACGTCTGGCATTGCCCATTCATGTACCCTGGGACTATGGCGAATCTTTTGATATTAGGTTTCTTAGGGTTTCCTTTCCAGCTGATCTAGCTCAATTTTGGACCCCCTTTGGAGGCGTCTGGTGGGCACCTTCCACCACTTAAAACGTCTGGCATTGTCCATTCACGTACCTTGGGACTATGGCGAATCTTTTGATATATGTTTCATAGGGTTTCCTTTCCAGCTGATTTAGCTCAATATTGGGGGTTGGGCTACTTTAGGGGCATCTGGCAAGCCCTCCCCACCACTTAACATCTGGCATTGCCATTCATGTACCCTGAGACTATGACGAATCTTTTGATATAGGTTTCTTAGGGTTTCCTTTCCAGCTGATCTAGCTCAATTTTGGACCCCCTTTGGGTGCGTCTGGCGGGCACCTTCCACCACTTTAAACGTCTGGCATTGTCCATTCACGTACCTTGGGACTATGGCGAATCTTTTGATACATGTTTCTTAGGGTTTCCTTTCCAGCTGATTTACTCAATATTGGGGGTTGGGCTACTTTAGGGGCATCTGGCAAGTTGATCTAGCTCAATTTTTGGACCCCCTTTGGGTGCGTCTGGCGGGCACCTTCCACCACTTTAAAAGTCTGGCATTGTCCATTCACGTACATTGGGACTATGGCGAATCTTTTGATATATGTTTCGTAGGGTTTCCTTTCCAGCTGATTTAACTCAATATTGGGGGTTGGGCTACTTTAGGGACATCTGGCAAGCCCTCCACCACTTAAAACATCTGGCATGCCCATTCCATGTACCTGAGGACTAGGGACGAATCTTTTTTGATATAGGTTTCTTAGGGTTTCCTTTTCCAGCTGATCTAGCTCAATTTTTGGACCCCTTTGGGTGCGTCTGGCGGGGCCACCTTCCACCACTTTAAATGTCTGGCATTGTCCATTCACGTACCTTGGGACTATGGCGAATTTTTGATTTATAATGTTTCTTAGGGTTTCCTTTCCAGCTGATTTAGCTCAATATTGGGGGTTGGGCTACTTTAGGGGCATCTGGCAAGCCCTCCCCACCACTTAAAACATCTGGCATTGCCATTCATGTACCCTGAGACTATGACGAATCTTTTGATATAGGTTTCTTAGGGTTTCCTTTCCAGCTGATCTAGCTCAATTTTTGGGACCCCTTTGGGTGCGTCTGGCGGGCACCTTCCACCA